>JAPDSC010140254.1:60653-85146 GCA_026290005.1 Latrodectus geometricus
CACACACACACACACACACACACACACACACACACACACACACACACTGAATTTGGCGTTAAGCAATGTTAAAAAAAATATAGTTCAGCTATCAGCCTTTTCTCACCGAACGATTATTTTAGATGGGTTTAACTTCAATGAAATCATTTATATGCAAATATAAACCATAAATTTCTCAATCCATTTTTTTTTGTTTAAAAAAATTCAAAGTTATTTATAGAATCTTGCTTTACTGGTAAGAAATCTTTAGAATAAAAATCTAAAAATTACAAAATAGGCGCAAGCCTGACTCAAATATCTTTTTTATGTCCAACACAATTCTCAGTTTTTGTTAATTATTTTAAAATAGTTACTAAGTTCATGTTGGGTTTCCTTGAAATTTCAGCAATTTTAGTGACAGGTAAATTTCATGATAAAAACCTTCAACTTCAAAATTAAATGCAAAACGAGAATGAAAAAATACATTTATAATTAATCTTTAATAATAAGATATTAAATTTTATAATAATTAGTCTTTTTATTTGATATTTTTATTTGATATAGTTGTTATACTTGTTATATTTGATATATTTGTTATATTTGATTTATTTGATATATTTGTTATTTATAAATCTTTTTTTTCTTTTTTCAAAATCTTTAAGGAAAAAGAATATTTACAAATATAATACATTTCTAAGAGGTAAATGCCACTTTATCTTTATTTGGATTCATTAAATTGTCAAAATGTCTGTTAATAGTTGAGTAATCTGTTCTGAAAAGTAATTATATATATATATATAATTAAGATAACTTCTTTCTTCCAGTATTTCTTAAAATTTAAATTCAAGCTGCCTTAATTTTTTCACTAGTTAATTTGAGTAATTTAATAATGAAATGAGAGAGAGAGAGAGAGAGAAACACCTTATCATTATTATCAGCATTTTTTTAGGTCACCCTAATTGCAGGTAAGACAATTTAGAAATTAAGATATTTAAGACATGAGTTATTTTTCTGTTTTCGGAAATTGAGCCTTTTCAACTGAATGGTTGAAATTTCTTAAACGTTCATTTCGAACGTTTTGCTAATCAAACCAATTGGGATTTACAATAATTATACTTTTGGAACTTACTCAATTTTATTTAAACTCTATAAAATCCAAGACATTTCAAAATAAATTCCCTTTCATCATGTCTTTTCCGCTAATCTTTTTCTAATTTTCTTGCCTTGTACCAACCCCTTTTTTTTCTTATTTTTGCTCTTATTTCTTCTGCTTCTTCTTTATAACCGCTACAGCCTGTTTGTTACAGGCTGAGTCTCCAAGCTTTTCTCATCTGACCTCATTCCGCGTAACAACTTACCATTGGTTCACTTCTAATAGTTCAAGGTCTTTTTTCACACTTTCTAACCATCTAATAGGAGGTCTTTTTCCGTGTTTTCGCTCAGTTCTTGAAAAAGTTACTTTTTTTGGGGAAAGAGGAAATATTATCATGTCTATAAATATGGCATAATCATCTAAATTAAGCTTTTACAATTTTTACGATGTTTGGGATCCTTATATTTTTATAGATTTCATGATTGAATTCTTACTTCATTTACTTTATCGAATACATGTTTGACCGCATCTGCCAGTCAAAACTTTCCTTTACCTAACATTAATGCTTTTACAACAACTATTTAAAAAGAGCCTGGTGCTGCACCATTCATCAGCTTAGTTTAAATTGTTTTCCTAACTATGGCATGTAAATAACATTTTATTTATATATTTTTTGCTTAAGTTAAAATGAAACAAAAAATTGATATGATGTTAAATTTTATTTAAATTATTCACACTAGGATATGAACCAAAATCATTTTTATTGTAAGCAAATTTAAATAAAAAGATTTATGAATACACCATTTTAATCATGATAGTCAAACCTTTAATTTCATTTCATTCAATTTCATTTTTTTCATTTTGGTGAAGTAAGTTAAGTCACTGTAACATTACTATTACATCATTTACAAGAACAACCACATCACTTTGAATTTAAAAAAAAAAAAAAAAAAAAAAAAAAAAAAAAAAAAAAACTGTTCCCAAAATATGCAAATTCCAGTAAAATTCTAATTTTTATGGAGTAATATTTTATATATAAAATAAATAATAAATATTTTTATGGAGTCAAAAGTATTTTAAGAAGAATACATAATTTATAATAGCATTTTTTTTACTAGTTATTCTTGAAATCTAATGATATACTTAAAAGTATGTATATGATAAAAGAAAAGGAAAAGATAAGTTTATACATTTTCCAAGGACTTGGTATCAATCACTTTGTAATTCTCCTACAGTTGTATAATATCTCGTCACTCCATTAAATGAGGGTCAACAGATGGCATGACAGTTACCGCTAACATTGAATTTTTATACAAAATTTCCATTCTATTTAAGTGTGTAATATTTTTAATAAGGTTATTTTTGTAACATAAGAAAACATTTAAGACGTTATGTAGCATAACTCATTAAGTGAAGAGAAGTTAAAATTGGGAATTGATTAAACTAGCAGATTGCTAAATCACTTGTTTTCTAATGACTAGTTATCAATGTTATGTTCCATAAAAATAACATGTTCCAAAAAGCGTTATAAAATAATGGTTTTTGGCTAAACTTATTAAGTGATCAATATGGGAGCTCTTATTCCTTCACTGGCAATTAATAACAGTTTTTGCCAAATCACATGACTCGTTTAGGAGCGTTTCATTGGCTTTCTTGTAACTTATAATAGTGTGACGTAGATTTCACTACATATTCTTGATTTTATGCTCCTGTTTGATCTAATTTTGTGTAAAATCTATTTTAAATATATTCATCAACAAAACTTTGTATCACGAAGGAGCAAAAAATGTAAAAGCTATATGAGAAAAATAAAATTAATTTAAGATACTCGTTATGGAATGACATTTTTAAATAAAAATTTATATTTTGTAAAAATAGCATTTTCAAAAAAATGATGAAGATACTATTGCAATAAACAAGACACCGGATGTAATGAATATAATTACTGTCACATTTTATTAATTTAAAATTATTTTCACATAAATAAATTTTTTACCATAAGCATACACATATACACACACACAAAACAGATTTCATTATATTTATCTCTATAGAAATGACTATTCTGGCGAATTTCTTCATTTATATTGTTTAGTATTTGTTATATAATTTTACATCAAATATCAATCGGTCTTTACAGAAGAATTAGATGAAGTAATTTTTGATATTTTAAATATTTAAATAAAATTAAAAGAATAAACAAGTTTAACATCATTACTTTCTGCATATCAAGCATGTGGTAACAGCAATTTTTTTATAATTTAATAATGAATATTTTCTATAGAATTGGATAATAGTTAATTACATACTGTCTGTCTAAAAAAATTATATATGCAAGCAAAATATTTGGTTGAAATTCAATTAAAAATATAATAAATGTTATCTAATAACATTTAATGAAGAAATAATATTAGTAATTTAACTGAAAATATTAACAGAAATGTATATACGGTATAGTTTTTTTTTTTTAATTTATATTGTATTATTTTTTTTAATTTTTCAAAATAGACATTAAAAATTTTTATTTATTGCAACAATTATTTATTCCCTTTATTGTAAAAGAAAACTGAATAAAAAGTATTCTTCTCTACTAGTTCTTAAAGTTTTAAGTTCAACTTACTCAACATTGTTTTTATTTGTATATATATATATATATATATATATATATATACTACTGAAAACAATTTAAGGATATTATAGTTTTAGGTGGATCTTGTGGCTGGGAAACTTTTTAGCTGATTATTGATACATGGTCGTCAGACGTAGTAGGTTATATGAGAATAAACTACAAATGTTTGGCAGATAAAATGCATTTTATTGCTCATTTTTGTACAAAAGGAAAAAAACACAATTTGTGCATATGAGAGAAAAGGAATAAGAAAAGGTGTTTTCTTCAAAGGAAATCATTCATAGAGGGTATGGTTTCCACAACGTTGAACACCTTTGAGGCGTGTTGTCAATGAGGCTATTTATCTCGAGTTGGGGTATTCTGTCCCACTCTTCTAGAAGAGCTCTTTCCAGTCCTTGGAGAGTTTGTGAGGGTGGTTGGTGGCCAGCAACTCATCTTTCTAAAGCGTCCCAAACGTGCTTTATTGGATTCATGTCTGGAGAGCACGCTGGCCATTCCATTCGTACGATTCCTTCATCGAAAAGAAAATCCTCCACCAGGTTAGCACGATATGGCCTGCAGTTATCGTCCATTAAAATGCAGTCATCTCCGATTGTTGCAACGTAAGGGACTACAATAGGTCTGAGGATCTCATCTTTATATCGGCGACCAGTCAGAGGTCCATCTCGAATGATATAGAGGTCTGTGCGCCCGTCAATGGAGATGCCACCATACACCAACACTCCCCCACTGCCAGATTTTAATAGTGAGAAATTAATTTTACAAATCTACAAAATTGATCAATTTTATCACAAATATGTTCGTTCTCTAAAATAAGATTTGAGCGATTAAAAATGCATTAGCATTTCTAAATTCGGATACACTATTAATTTTAAAAGTTTTTCTTACATGCATGCATATATATATATATAAAATTTGAGGTAATAAACAAGAAATAAAAGTTCTATAGTTTAAATAAAATATAATTAAATTGAAGGAAAATATTAAAATATTAAATTCTAAGTTTCTTTATTTTTTGTGATCATTATTGAGATAAATCTTACAAATACTTTTAACATACACTCTATATGCTTTAAAGTATGGCTTTTCACATTGCTTTGATTTGCAAATAAGTAAAATGAATACAGGAAAACTTGCAGGGCATTAAAATTTTGATATCGATAAGGCATGACACTTGTAAGATTTCTAATTATCTTTTCCTTTTACAATGGTTTTAAAACAATTTGGAAATGAAAACATTTTTGTAGTTTCATTTTTGAATAAAATTGTAATCAATTAATCAAATATTTCTCAAATAGTTGCTTATTTATAAATAGTTCTTAAAAAAAATTAATAATATCGTCTAAAATAACTTTTTAAGAGTATTTTTATCGCAAAAATGACTTTGGAAATGACGATGTTGTATACTTTATGGTCAATTTTTATATTGTCAATTAACAATTTTATGTCTGAGCAATAACAGTACTTAGTTAAAACGAAGTTTTAATATAATGTTTTTGAAAAATAGTGTCCACTATATTAAAGAAAAATAATAAAATTTTGTAGTGAATATATTGTAATGTGCATATTGGGTTAAAATTAATCAATGATTTTTATGCCACGATTGCAAAATTTAAATCTTCATATGTTATTTCTCACGATGTAAATGAAAATATAAAGTGTTAAAAGCTATAATTTTTTTTATATAAACTGATTTATTAAATTTTTTTCTCTTCAATTTCTTAGGAATTTTTTTATAATATCAAAGAAATTTATTTATTTATGTACTGTATATGAAAAATAAATCTTTATGACAAAGTATGAATACTATAAATCAATTTTGGATCAAGAAATAGTTCATATAAGAGAATCAGTTGCTTAAAATTTTAACAATGGACTAGTACTTAGTTTTTATTTACCCATGAATTATCTCTGAGTTTTATCCCTGAGAGTTGAGAAATACTGTTTTTCAATTGTGTCTGAAATATTTTCGTATTCAATCAAACTATTTATGGATAATTTACTGTTAATATCTAGAGGGACATAAATGCGCTGGGCATTTTATAAAAACTATTCAATGAAAATTTTCAAACTTCTATCTCTTTCTCTCTCTCTGTATATACATTTATACATATGGAAAAGTTCTCTTTCATGAACTTATTACATTTTATTATTATATGGTTGTAATTCTTACGAATCTAAGATTTAATGAAGAAATGTTATTTTAACATGAAGATGTTTAATATAATGCTTCTAATAAATACTGTTGTGAAATATCTTGAATTATTATTATGCCAACCTTTTATCTAAACACCCAATAGTATAATTTAAAATTATTAACTGACATTTCAGACTGTTTCCGTATATATAGAATTTAATATATGGTAATTTGTTTTCAGTTATATAAAATTAAAAATGTAATCAGTAAGGTTAATTATATTTAAAGATTTGTTTTGAAATTAGATTAGAATAAAAAAGAGAGTAATTTAAGGAACAATAATTTTTTGGGTCATAATTAAAAATTATTGAACGTAACTTGAAAGATAAATGATGGAAATTTAGAGTTTGCTGCTAAAAAACATACAATATTCATTTTATTGTGATTTTATTTTCAAGTAATAACTAAACGCAATAGTTACAAATTTACTATACAATTAATTTAAAATAATTATACAATGCAACATTTATTATCATGCTTCTTAAAAATTATGTTCATTCCTTAACAAATTATGATGAAAGTGAGAGGAAAAAATATTTTTATATCAATACAAATTTTATAAATAGCCTTTTACAGAAACATAATTCAATTCCTTTATTGCAATACATGAAATCCATTTTCGAGACTGTAAAATAATTACGTTACAAATGTTATTATATTATAATCAATTCTACTAATTATTATTTACAATAATTAAAATCCTATTTATATTAATTGTTATTTTAGCATAATTATGATAATTCTTTTGAAACAAATAATAAAAAATTATAATATCGAAAAATATTTTTAGATTCTACAAATTTTTAAAATATATTTCAAATTTAATAGAATAAGCTTCATGTTTTAATCTGTTTTAATTTATAAGAATTAACAATTTTCCTCTCCAAATTTATCATTAAATTTTAAATATTTTAAACTTCTTTTAATTTTTGAGTATGATTTCGAATTTTTAAAAAAATACTTCAGCTTAGTAAAAATTTCATTAAAATTCATAAGATTCACACAAATAAAACTAAAATTTCAATGAAATTTAATAAAAGGTGAAAGATGAATAAAATTTCCCCACAATATTGGCATAGCATGGATTGGCAAGAATCCCCATTCTTACTGATGCTTTCATCATTTTTACCGTGAAATCCATTTATTCATTCATCTGCTTTTCTGCAATTAACTCCCCCCCCCACTCTGACACTGATTGATGGTCCACCAAGGGAGAGTATGGAAAATGCGTTCCCGAGAAACTCGGAAACTCGGCGTTATAAGAAACTAAATCAACGATAACTTCTTTCAAGTTCCGTAATAACGATAACTGCTTTAAAGTTTTAAAATAACGAGAACGGCTTTAATGTTCCAGAAGTTCCAAAATAATCAAACTTAGAAACGCTCGATAACAACGGAATGATTTGAGCAGTTCAGCAGGAAAGAAAACCGTTATCTTATTAACAAAATTTCTCAAGAACTTGTTATTTGTTAAATAATTCTTAAGTAATAACTGTTCCTAAATAACAGTTTCACTAAATAACTACCATCTCTATCGCAGATACACAGTTTTCCACCTCATGTAATTTGACTAGCATATTTCGACTATTTTGAAGTGAGATTTCTTATTTCAGTAATTATTTTTTTCATTAGAAGTAAGCTTACTATTGAAAATTATTCTAAATGAATTATAAGCATTTTAAAATTTGTTTTTTTTATTTAATATTGAAATTATGTGTACTCAATGTGAAATATAGGTAACTTTTTCGTGTTGTTTTTTCTTTAGGATTTTTATATAATTTATGCAGTGATAATGCCGAAATTAAAGTCACGTTTATAAAAACATTAATGATTCTGTTAAGAATTTACTTTACTCAGTAATCAATAAAGCTCTTCCACCGTGCTCAAGTTTTCAACGCTCTTCCGATGTGAATTCTGATGACAGCAGTTTCGAAGCATCTAATGAATTCTTTCTGTCCGAGTCATCAAGTGATGAGTCATTATTACCTGAAAGTTTGGTAAAAACCAAATTCCAAAATGGTTCTGATTTACAAAAAGACCTTGCAAATTGGTCCGTGATAAGCAATATATCACCCTCTGCAATAAAGGAGTTGCTTAAATTGTTAAAGAACTATCCGTTTGGTTCCAATTTACCACGTGATATATCTAAAAAGACAAGACAACTAAAAATCAAAACTTAGTCCACTGGATTGTATCACCATTTTGGTATTGAAGAGAGGATTATAGAAGCATTTTTGAGCAATGATCCATTCCATGGGAGGAAATACAATTATTAGTTAATGTTGATGGTCTTCCTCTATCAAAAAGTTCAGGAAGTCAGTTTTGGCCAATTCTGGGATCTTTAAGTTATTCGCTTAAGAGTCCGTGTGTTTTTCCGATTGGTGTTTTCCTTCGACTGAGAAATCTTCAGACTTAAATGAATTTTTAAAAGATTTTGTTGAGGAGTTAAATATATTACTTTAAAATGGAATCAGTATCCATAATAAAGTGTATAAAGTTTCTCTTAAGGGAATAGTTTGTGATGCACCTGCAAGAGCGTTTATATTAATCATAAAAAGTCATTGGGGTTATTCAAGTTGCCATAAATACTTTGAGCCTGGGAAGTATTTTAAAAAAAGAATTGGTTTCCCAAAAACTGATATTATTCAGTTGGCAGACTCGAATTTCAGAAATTGAGTAATGAATGATGAACATCATAAATGTGATTCAATTTTGTTGAAGATAAAAACTTTTGGGCCAGTATCTCAAGTGCCATATAAATATATGCACCTTGTTTGCTTGGGTGCAATAAAAAAACTTCTGAAGTTATGGTTAAAAGGAAGTGCAAAACTTAGATTTTTACCTGATCAAGTTGAACATATTTCTCAATCTTTACTAGATTTGAGAAGCAGCATTGGTAATGATTTCAGCCGTAAACCTCAATCTTTAAGAAAACTTTATTGTTAGAAAAGCAACTGGGTTTCACCAATTCTTACTTTATACTGGTTCAATTGTATTAAAAAAGGATTTCTATGCATATTTTTACTTTTGCATTGCTCAATTAAAATATTAGTTTCAGAAAATTTTATGTCACTTCTTCCTTATGCTGAATTGTGGCTTAAAGCATTTGTGGAAGGTTTATCTCATCTTTACGGAAAACAGTTTGTTTCATACAACATTCATGGTCTTCTTCACATAAGAGAAGGTGTAAAGAATTTTGGCCATCTTGATTAATTTAGTGCATTCCAATTTGAAAATTTTATGAGTGTTATTAAACGAATGATAAGAAAAGCTGACAAACCATTACAAGAAATGGTTCTCAGAATTGAAGAAAAAAAATTTCTCATTCTTATCAAAATCTATTGCATCAGATAATGTTCATTTATTAAAAGAACATTAAGATGGTATTCAAATGAATGATTGTACAGGAGTAAAATTTAAAGAAGTTGTACTTAAGGATTTTACTCTTACAATATTTGAGCCCAATAATCTTTGTTTTATAAAAAATGGTACTGGAAGTAAAATTGAAAATTTTATTCAGAAATCTAATGGGAATATATTTATTATTTACAGAAAGTTCATTAATTGCAGTAATATCTATACTTACCCTTGCGAATCAATGCATTTAAATATCTGTTCAGTCGAAGTGCTTTCGTCATATCTTAATTGCTCTATTGAAGACGTACACTGTAAAAGTCTTGCACTTAAACAAAGAAATGTGTTTAGAGTTTTTCCATTATAATATGAATATTAAATTATTTAAGTTTATTTTTTATTTAATTGTGTATATTTTAAAGCATTTTACAGCAATTTTAAACTATTGTTTATAATATATTATTAATCAAAGCTATTTTAAATAATTATATTGTTACTTTTAATGTAAATAAACTAAATATGTATATTGTCAGTAGAATAGAAATTATGCCCAATAATTTTGCCATTGTTAATTTCACCGATACCAATGAAATTGAAGTTGTGCCATTGACATGGATGAGAGAAAATGGATGTCTTTGGCCTCCACTTAAAGGTAGCAGTGTGTGGTCAAGAAATTGCGTAAGCCATGTGATGAATGGAAATGTTGTTTTGATTTTAGATACGCGGTTATTACCACGTGTGAGCATTAGCCCTGGTGTGCAAAAAAATGACCATTGAATGACAAACAAAACTGTGTAAACAAAATTATCTTTACTTTCTAAAATAAAAAATTTCTTTATATAGATGCCAAAAGTATTTCCATTATGAATAAAAAAAGAATAGAGAGCTAGCAGTAAGTAAATGTTATAAAAACTGTCTATTGGAATTATAAGAAATATTTAATTTTGGTTATTTCATGATTTCAATAAAGTGTAAGAGAAAAAACTTCTATATAATTGAATAAAATTTAAATTTTGAATGCGTTTTATAAAAATTACATATTTGTAAATATTTTGCTAAAAAACTATCATATTTACTTAGAAAAGAAAAATTATATAAGTATTTCACTTTTCTAACATTTTGGAAAATTTAAAGTTTCTGAAGAATAAAAAGATATCCAAACAACATCCAATTAAATTTTATTTAGATATCTTATAGACATCGTATTTAATTGCATGTGGATATCAAAACATCTAATGAATGTCTAACGTATATCCAAAGGTTTTCCAAGTTACATGCAATAGAGGTTACTATATCCATTAGACATACATTTGCTACGACCCTTTGGATAACTGGTGGATATGTCGTAGATATTTGGATATCGTGCGGATATATCAGAGACAAAACGATATCCAATAAAATGTTTACGAGATGTCGTGTGGATCTTCATGGTTGTTTGGGGGGCCTCTTGCGGCTCGCGGTCCACGGTTGGGTTTTCAATATAAAAAGGAAAGAATAAGTTTCCATATTTTTTTTCAAATTTTGTTGGTTGAAATGATTTTATTTTTTATATGGTATTATAAATAAATAACCAAAATATAGAATCGTATTTGTGAGTCCCGACTCGTGTCTCGTGCTTTATTCACAGCTCGCAGTTGTGTATCTCCACTCAAGGCCGTTGCTCAGAATAACAGAAATTGCACTGCTTTGATCTTTTCAAAAGCCACCCGATTCGACAGAGAAGGACATTACAATTAAAATTGCAACCGATTGATTCATTAGATTGCGTATCGGTTCCCCGCTTAGCATCGGGCGAACCTTCCTGCCAAATTTCTGCACGATCGGAGAGTGAAACTACATTGGCCATTAATTGTCGTTTATTTATTGGTTATCATTTGACACGACGAATGTTGTGTAGTAGCTATTTAGTAATCGTGGTGGTTGTGTGTAATTCTGCTTCACTCCTTCATTTATTTATTTTGTCAATTTAAACTTGTGATTTAATTAAAGAGTAAACAGAACTATATTTTGCAAAAAAACAAGCCCCATTATGTCTGTGAAGAAGCGAAAAATAAGTGAAGAAAATCATGCATTCAGTAAAAAGTGGGAATTAGATTATCTGATCTGCAAAAAACAATAACAATAAAATTTAGTGTACTATTTGTATGCAAGTTTTGTCGGTAAATAAGGAATACAATGTGAAACGGCACTATACTACTTTACATGAAGAAAAGTATAAAAAACATATCGGTGAGGCAAGAAAAATTATTGTAGCCGAGTATAAAAAAAATAATAATACATCAAACAAGTATGTTTTCAAAAGTAAATACTGATAATGAACAAAGTTTGGCTGCATCTTATGAAGTTTCTTTACTATTAGCCAAAGCAAAAAAACCATTCAGGGATATGATTTTAATGAAAAAATGCGTCGTTTCAATCAATGCTTCATGCAGCCAAAGTTGGCGGAAAAGTTTGAATCTAGCATTATCTCACCAAACATGATGAGTAGATGATTTGGACGAATATGTTTCGAAAAAATTATGTGATGGCATTTTGGATTGCGAATACTACTCAATATGTTTGGATGAAAGCACCGACTAGACAGATATCAGTCAATTATTAATATTTATTCGTTCAAAAGATTTTACTATTACGGAGGAAATACTAAATTTTACCCCACTACCTGGAATAATTAAAGGCGCAGATATCTATCTAGCTGTCAACAAAACTGTCATAGACTAGGGAGGATTTCAAAAATGTTCTTCAATTGCAACTGATGGAGCAAAATCTATGACGGGAACAGTGACATGATTCGCTGGACTTCTTAAAGAAAGTGCCCGTAATTGCCCGTTGTTTCACTGCATCATACACCAGGAAGCCTTATATGGAAAATTTTTGCGCCAAACGAATGCCATGAAAGTTGTTGTTAGAATAACAAATTTCACATTAGAAGCGGAAACAAAGTTTTGACTCATAGAAAATTTCGAGATTTTTTAAGTGAAATTGATGCGACCTATGGAGATTCATTATTACACTCCGAAATAAGATGGCTTAGTACTGGGCAAGCCCTTGAACGTTTTTTGCTTTACGAAAAAATAAAAAAATACCTTTATTTCTAAAAAATGAAATAAAATCAGACACTTCTGAACTGCAAAATTGCATGCAAGATACTTAATTCCTGGCTGATCTTGCATTTTTGACTGATATGACACAATATTGCCAACTTGTATGGATATGAGAATGGTTTTGGAAGTAAACTAAAATTGTTCAAAATGTCACTAGAGCAGAATGATTTCTTTTTTTTTCCGAGTTGCAAAGAACATTACACACAGACCGAAAATTTTGAAGGATGTACCTTTAAGAATTACCTGAAGTATATTGACAGTGTAATTGTGGAGTTTGAGCAGCGATTTGCAGGTTTTAAAGAATTAGAGAGTGATATATCCCTTTTCCCTCATCCATTAACAATTGCAAGTGTAAAGACTGATTATCACTTGGAATTATGTGACCTACAGACTCCTTTTAGAAGAGCAGGACAGAGTCTGAAATAGATTTTTTTAATTCCTTGGCGAATGTTTCCCGAAATTAACTAATCTTGGCTTAAAAATGGGTTCGATGATGGGCAGTATCTATCTTTCAGAAAGGGCGTATTTCTCAATGAATTTTATAAAATCTAAAAATAGATCTTCACTGTCAGATAACTCACTTACACACGCACTGCGTCTGGCAACAACTAATATTAATGATGATATTGAAAAGATTGTAAAAGATAAATTATTGAGTAGCACTAATACAATTTAATGTACCAGTTACATAGTAACAATATTAAACGCTATTAAACTTTTCCTTAAAAAAAAGTGTTTTTTTATTTGTGCGGCACTCCCATTTGTTTAGTAATTTGTATTGACCCGAGATCAAATCTGGACAGCCCTGTTATAATTCATATTTATGTAAGTGTCGCAAGATTTTTCTATTTTTTTAAATTCTGCTTCCCTATATTTTAGGTAAGTTACTAGCTGTTAATTCATTAGAGAAAATTACTATAAATAATGCTTGAAATTAAATAGATGTCCTTAATATATTTAAATATAAACATTATTCACTTTCTTAAATTCTAAAGTTTAAAGCTGAATTTCATAGTAACTTCTTGACAAATATAAAAAATTTATGATAAAATTATATTTGAATTGCTATTATATAATAATTCAAATATAATTTTATCATAATTTATTCTATTCAAATATAGTATTGATAAAATTATATTTGAATGGAATAAATTAAACTTTTTTATTCTGTATTTACATTAGAGTTTTGTAATAATTTCATGACAATAGAATAAATTAGATTTAGATTTTTTATTGCATGTTAAAATTAGTTATATGTTAGGATTTTACAGTAATTTCATGACATCAGCATAAATTAAATTAAATTTTTTTATTCCATTTTAATATATTAGGATTTGTAACTGTGCATCGTTCAAGCATTCAAGTACCTAAATAGAATTTCAGATCTATTACAAGAAATGACACCTAATATTTGCAGTGAGTTTGTCCGCAAGCCTAGGTCTTTTAAAGAATTTGAACGCTTTAAAGCAACTGAGTTAAGACATTTTTATATGCTGGACCAATAGTCCTAAGAGAAATAATTCCCAGACTATTATATGAACATTTTATGGTACTACATTGTACCAGCCTAACTGTAGTGTGGAACTAATGGCTAAAGCTGAAGAGCTGTTAGTTTATTTTGTTAACCGTTTGGCAAGCCGCGCATTGAGGCTACAGTAGACAGGCAGCATGACGTCCCGCCGTAAAAACTGGTTTTCCCTGTGCTGCGCACGCAGATTGAATCAGCATTTACTGCGAGCGCGTAAGCGTCACTTGAGCTTCAAGCGTCTCCCGTTTGTGACTTGCACTATTTTTATCGCTTGTCGCTGGCGCGTTACATCGTATCTCTTTGAATAAGTGAAGGGAAATATCTATTGTAAAACGAAATTTCTCGTTTTTTTTTTTTTTTTTTTGATTTTCAATAGAATTTTCTTTTTTATTATATGTAATTAAAAATATGTAATTTAAAAATTTCATGAAATTTAGACAAAATTCACATGTAACATATTTTTAATCGATAATTATTTGCTTTTTAAATATATCATCTTATGAAATAAATTTTATGTAAGTCTAATTTTCCTGTTTTATTTGGATAGATGTTTCCAAACAGTTTCTCAATTTTGAAAAAGTTACAAATTAAAATAATCTTGTAAAATTAATTTAAATAAAATATTAGAATTAATGAATCTCTATCCTTATGCATTTCTATGGATTTTAGAATTCATATTTCTAGTACATTAATATAATATTGTTCAAACTAGCTTTTAACTAGCATAAACAACTAAAAGATTTACCATTTGGATTGCTCAATTATTTTACAATACTTTGTGTAATATATTAATAATTTCCAATGAAATTCTTAATTATTTTTAGTTTTGTATTGATTTATGTTGAACTATTAGGTTATATTACATAAATGTGCATTTATACTTATGTAATATAACAAATTTAAAGTATGAAATAACTAACAAAAACGTGTAAACAGTTATTAATATATTTAAAATAACTAACAAAATATTTGCCATTTTTGAGTCCGTTAACTAAAGAAACGTATTAAGAATATTTCTTATGCTTTTAGCAGAAATATCAGAAATTTATCAAATAGTTTGGAGACTATACTGTATATGTGTGTGTGTGTTTGATAGTTATCTCTAGAATATTTTATAAAAAAACTTTCTACGATGGCGGCATTTTTTGGGCTATTATTTGATTAGCTATTGTTTGATATAGGTTTGATTAATTGATTTTAATACATTTTCAGATGTTTTTTAAAAGAAATTTTATCTAGTTTTGGGTAAATATTTGCAGTTTGTTATAAAGATAATATTTTTTGCTCCTTTAACAAACCTATTATTTTCTAATTAGCATTTAATGCATATGATTTAGCTTAGTTTTAAAATTAACATGTCATAGCAAAAGATTATTATGATCTTATTCCCAAATAAGTACTAGAAAGTATATTTTATTAACTAATTTCCATTTAATAAATGTTACATAAAAATCAAACTGAATTTCAGTTATAACTTTACACCAAACAATAAATTCATCACTTTAGCTATTTTTTATTTAGAAAAAATTCCAGTATGTGCGTGTATTTGACTCCATTTTAGCCATGGACATAATTTTAAAAAAAATAGTATAAATTTAATGATATGTTAATCATATTACAATATTAATAAATTGGATTGAAAGAGTGTACTTTTGTTTCTAAAGTACAGTGAATAACATTCAATAGAAATCGGTTGAGTTTTGAAATAATAATCCCAAATTTCTTAAGTTTTATATCTTGCCTATTGAGATAATTTTATTTTTCAAATGCGAGACACCAAACTTTAAATATTTAATAAAAACGTCAACGCTTTAGCCACATAGTTCTCAAGCAATCACAGAAACAGAAGATTCCCGCTCAGATGTATTGCGCATACGTGAGATCTTCCTGTCGTCGCTTCAGTATGTGGTACTTTTCAACATGTCTCTCTCGGGCAGCAACGCGGCCGGGAAGTGATAGGTGCGCGTTGGAGGCATGCTGCCTCAATATGTGGCCTGCCTTTTATTTTTCTTTTAAGATATTTTACAATGTAAAAAGTTTAACAATGTAAAAAATATTGAATTCTATTTGTTAAAATGTAATAACAAATTGTGTGTATAATTTTTAGTGCATTTTTAATTGGTTTAATTGTGTCAGTGTTTATAGGAGAATTATTGTACATATAATTTCTTGCATTTTAACTTTTCTGTGGTACATTTATAAAACTTTAGTGTATAGTTCTGATTTTTACAAATGAAAACTGAATTCATTATGGTTGATAAAATTTTTACACTTAGAAATACTCAATCTCTTTATGAAAACAATTTAATATTTTGTTTTATTGTTATTTTATTAACATGTTACTATGTTAAAATATTTTTTAAATTTTTATGTTATGTTTAGATATTTCTCTTTAATTGTAAAATAATGAATTTTGTAATAGTGGAATTCAAAAATTTCAAAGAAATCAAAGTAGTTTATTCTAGTTGTAAGTATGTAAAGCCTAATCTTTTAATTTAACTTTAGAAACAATATACATATTAAAATTCATTATTTTCTTAACATTTTTATGTAACAGTTTAATCATCAAACCAATGTTGTAAATCATAATTTACCGATGTTGAGAGCAAAAGAAAGTTTATTCATTACTGTTTATTGTTAAATTATGGTCTCATTAATGTTTATAATAATTAAGTAAACACTAAATTGGTTTCATATTGACTACTAAAAATAAATTGGTTAAACTATGTGCTACTGAATAGTTTAACTTTCAACATAGAATTTTATTTTATTTTTTTATTAAATAAGTACTTTCAAGAATTATATATTTATAGTTAGCTTTTTCCACCTTAAACATTGTGTTGCTGAATCCACTATTGCTAGTTTCAATGGCACACAGTATATATATATATATATTTTTTTTTTTAAAAATTATGATATCAGTTTTTTTCTTTTTAAAGTTATCAGTATTATTTTTATTTTAGCGTTTCAGAGAAAATTATTAGGGAGTTTTTTTAATTATCAAGGAAATGCAGCAACAACAAACGGAAATCTTAAATTATGGAGAAAATTGTTGACATAGAAGCACACACACACACAAAAGTTCCCTTGCAGACAGGTGGGGCAAATAACAGGGAAATTTGTGAAGAAATCATGAAAAACTTGCCAGTAAATAGGCATGAAGATTTGTCTCATATTGAATAAAAATTATCAGAATGCACGTTTTATGAAACAGTATAGTATTTATTTTTCATTATATTTATTTATACTAAAGTGTATCATGTTTTATTTCTCATAATCTAGCAATAGGCTAGATCAAAAGTCCACAAGACTTTGAACCCTAAATCCAATATTTTAGATTACAAAATTTTTGGTACATTGTAGTTTCAGTTTTTCTTTTGAGATTTTCTATATGCTATTCCAGGTGCAGACTCAAAGCATGTCTGGAGTGGTTTAAGCAGAAAATTGTTTGAAAGCAATGCTGAAAAAAATAATTAGTAATGAATTAACAGCTGATTACAGTTTCTATGGAGCTAAAGGGAAACGACCATTTTATGTCTTAAGAGTATGTCAACTAGCTTTTGGTAAGTTTTTATATATATAATTGAAAAAAAAATTTAGAATAATAAAATGCTTTATTCACATGATGTTTTGAATTCATTTTAAAATACATGCTCTATTACTATAATGCTGCATTTACATATAACTGTAAGAGTTTTTCAAACATTAATTTCGTACTGTAAATGGTCTTTTTCTTATTTTGCTTGTTTCGCAAAAGCTCTGTGTTTTCTCATTTTCTCTTCATATGATATCAAAATATTCTGTTAAGCATTTTTTATCAAAACATCACAAAACAGAAATGGATCATTTATTTTTAAAGAATCAAATAGGATATCCCGTCTGCCAAGCTTTTTTTAATTAACAAATTAAAAGTGAATGAATAGATTTGTCAAATTGGTAAATAAAATGTTACCTTTAAACCCTATGTTTTGAAACTTAATACTCAAAGAAAAATCTATAGTTATATAATATACATGTGCAGTTTCTTGCTGTAAGTTGATTTATTATCTTTTTGGTTTGATGAAGGTCGATTGCATCTATAATGTCAAATTTCTAAAGCAAAATATTTTAAATAAAGTGATACTGAGAATTAAAATTTGAAAAAATTTTATTTTATAGATATGTATTTATTCTATACGTGTGTAATTGAACCAAATTTCTTGAATTTGGTGTTTTCTACAATATAGATTTTTTATTGAAAAGCAATACTTTCATGCTCAATTACCTTTAATTATAAGCAAATCATTAATATTGGAAGATTAGTGATTTGTGTATTTAATACCTTATTAAAACACTTTATGTCAGAAATTATTACAACTTTTTTTAGGTTATCGAAATTTGAAAATTAATCTGAAAAATTTCCTGTAGTAGGAAATAAATGAATAATCTTCTTTTATCTGAATGCTTAGTAAAATTTATCATTGGGAAATTAAGTTGATTTTAATATAAAACTAAGCAAGTTAAAAATGATTATTTTTAACAATTTTAATATTTAGGCAATTCAGTTGAATAAGAAATGTGAAAGTGGCTAACAAAATATTTGACAACATAAGAAACCGCCTTTCATAAAAAATAATATATAATTGGAAGCTCATGTGCATTCTGCAGTATCAGATTAATGACATTACAAGATGCAATGTGACGTCATATCCAAAACACATTCACTAGTGGACGTCCATAAGACGTCTACTGGACAGTCAGTGGATGGTCCCCTGGATCATTTATGGACGTCCAGTGGATGTCTACAGGACCACGGTGGACGTCCAATAGTAATTGTGTTTTGTGGGTTGTAGCTAAATGTTGCTCTAAACAGTTATACAACATCTGCTCTCAAATGAAACATCTGCTCTCAAAATTAAGAAGGGGCGCTTGTTTTCTTTACCAAAAAACGTTCCAGCTCACCATGCCAAAACCTGCAGCAAATATTTGACTTTGATAAGAGGGAAACTTCTTGAACACTCCTCTTACAGACCAGATCTTGCATTATTCACACAAGAAAATGATTTGATAAGGTTGAGAATCTTCTGAGGGCTAGGCATATAATGACTGTATCTTGCTCCTGGAAGAAAGTTGATTTAAGGACTGATTTCAACACCTGGAGAAGTGTATTGAATGTGGTAGAAATTTCATTGAAAGAATTCAATAAAGCTGTATTCCAACACTTTATCAGTACTCTTTGTATCGTTTTACAGTTTTGCAGTAATTTCAGCCTACATCTTCTTTGAATGGAAATATTTGTATGTGAACTGGTATCGCTTGTCGATGTTGCTATGAGCTACCAATGTTGTTTTCAAGTTTCTATAGGAAAGCCGGCTTCAAAACATATTGTAACTGACAGTAATGTTTTCTGAGTTGTTTTTTTACAATCAATAAACAATTTATCTATAAAAATTTCAGCATAAAGAAATGCTTGTAAATGATTTCTCTCAATGTATAAAAGGATAAAAGTGTGAGTTTTAAATAAAGATTTGAGAGCATGGAACATTCTTAATTTCAAACATTAAAAAATTTCCATAATTATGTTCAATACTAATCTTATTGTTCATCTCAAATAGATTTTCAAATTTTTATAAAAGGAAAAACTATTTTTTATACTAAATTTTTTGTTAAATTGAATCTCAGTTCAAAATAACAGTTAAGATAAATTAAATCAATACCTAAGCAGGTGTATTCACTTCTCAGTTTTCTACCACAGTGGATTGACATCTACACATACACAATTATAATGAAATTTAATCATGCTTGCATCCTTAGAATAATGGTATTTGGCGTAATTGAATAAAATTAATACGATAAGAATAAATGCTAAAATAATGAATATGCAGAATGTAGACTGATTTTTTAGATTAGCAACATACCTTATTCACACATCCCAAAACTGAAAACCGCCTATGAAGACAGAAACTCCAAGCAAACACCAAAACAGGTAAGTGTGTAAAAATATATACCATTAAAAAAATAGTGGAAAATCCGAATCACTTATCTTTCTCCTTATGACTTTTTATTTGAAGTTTGGAAAAACAACATAATCGTAAATTTACTTTTTTTACAGCAATATTAAAAATTGAATTACTAAATTCTATTTAAAATTAAAAACAATGAAATAAGATCATTTTAGCTTTAAAACAATAATATACCACAAGTAAATTGATTTTATTACACATTTTATTCATTTAACATGAAATACAAGCCAAAAATTATAAACTGAATATATATCACTACAAAAAAGAACTCAATAATAAATGTAAAAATGTCTAAAGAAATATAAAGAAAAGGGGGGGGGGTGTCTTTTAACTTGATTATTACAAATGAAATATCGTTTTAGCCCCATTCAACTCTGCATATTAAAACGTATAAAAAACATTTCCACACAAATGAAATTACTTCTATAAGAATAAATGCTAAAATAATGTATATGAGATTTAAATACAATTTCAGAAAAAATCAATGTATTTGGTTGTTCAGAAAGTAATTTAGTTTTTCCCAAAGATAAAAAATTTCATGAGCATAGAACTATGCTACTACCAGAGAGATGGCAAAAGGTGTTGGACCAGAATGACCAGTATATAATTTAATAAAATATTTATTCATTATAGGAAAATTGTCTTTTTTTCTCTACCCCCCCCCCACCCGAAAAAAAACGAAATTACTTTCCGAACAACATAGAACAAGTAGTTGAAAACATAATATCTAATAAATTGATTGACAATCAATGATTGAAAAAAATAAATTAACAGTGGAATAAAGAGCTGATAAAGTTGTTTACATGTAGATTTCTATATCTATATATAAACAACTTTGTTAAAAATTACCAATTATAAAATACATTTATAATCATTTAATAGCAATAAAATGATTTTTACTTTTTGATATTTAAGATATTTTTTAATAAAAGAAAATCATTACTTTTTGAATTGGAAATTCAGTTGATGAGGTTGCTTTATGACAAAATCAGTATAAAATACAAGAAAAAATATTATTAAAAACAGTGTAAAAGATAAAACATCTAAATATAGTATAGAAATATTTCTTATTAATATTTATTAATAATAAATGGCTTATTATCAAAAATCACTGACATAATATATTAAAATTTGAAATTATTTTTTTAAAAGATAATTACATATTCTGAAGAAGATAATTACATATTCTATGAGTATTTTGCTCTTTTTTAAAAATCACAAGAATACACAATAACTAGAAGCATTTAGCATGAAAACTCAAAAGAAATGTAATTACAAATGTAAATACACATTTACACAATGACATGCTCTTAATGTTCTCCGATTAAATTAAATTTTATATGAGAAAATGAAAATTCAATCAATCAAAATTAACATAAAATGGCAAAATTTAACAATTCTGCAATTCTTATCCTTTGAGGCAAGTTTTTACAAGATGAGGAATAAGAGATTCCATACTCATACCTCCAAAAATAGTTACAAAAGCAGCAAGAATATAATCTTTAATTTTAATGTTTGCTTTTATATAAATTTTATTTATATCATGAATTAAATGATGATTGATTGGTAACATCGATAGTATTAAGTGCAAACATATCACAATCAAATCTTCAGTCCAAACAGATGGGGGTGTTTTAAAAAACATTAAACAGTCAGCAGGTGGTTCAGGCTGAAGTAAAAATTCTAAGCTTCTCAAGGCAAAAGATTTTATAAAAGGATGCATATTTTCAGTTTTATAAATATGAGCAGCAGCAGTCACAGCTTTTGTACGTATATCAAAATTTTCATGTAGTGTTAAATCACAAATTATTCCCAGCAAAAGTCGATTTTTTGGAGGTCTTAAAATGGAGATATTTTGAGTAATTTGAAGACATATCTTGTTATTATTACTAGTTTGCACTTCCCTGACATGCTTTCCCAAGCCAGCATTTGTTAACTGAGTGGCTACAAAAACGGACAAGTGTTTTATATGAGGTTCTATACCAGCAACTGCAGTTGACGTACTAGCATATTGGAAATTTGAAGGCATAGTAGGCGGTAAATTAAACACACTAACCAAAACTGAATCCACAACATCTTTCAGGTTAAAAACTTTCTGCTTAAAATACTCAGCTCTAATATCAATAGCAGCGGTTTTAGCTCTTTTCGCTGGCCCAAAACTACTTGAAAGAATGTGATCTTGGCTTTCAAAAGACAATTCTACATTACATATTTTGTTCTTTGTAGTAGACATTTCCTTACACTTATTTAAATAATAATTCTTATAGTTGTCTCTATTAGGGAAATATCTATTTATTTGGTCATATGTAGCACCCAAATCTAAAAGCATAGTTGAAATTCTTGACTGAAACTCTACTGCAACTGGATGTTTGACTAAATTAAACAATTCAACTTTTAATTGCTTTTGAACAATTGCAATTTGAGATGGACTCGAAGTACAAGGCAAATCAACATGGAGATATTCAAATGCTTGCAAGACATTCAGAAAAAACTGACATCGTTTTCGTGCAATATTACTTAAAATTTGCACGCAAACCACAAGGTTAGAGCTATAATTGTATGAAGTTTGGGAAAATAATACAATTCGTTGAAATAATGTTTTAGCTTCTCCTTCAAAAACTGATCTTGAGCTTAAAGGTAAATCATCCAATGATACATCTTTAATGTTAGCATTTGAAAACTTATCTCTAAATGTCTGGACAAGTATAATAACTTCCATAAATTTCAGAGCATAAGTACAAATATCTTCATCATATGACTCAAGAAGAGAATAATTGATTTCTTTCAGTCTTGTCATCACATTATAACATGCTTCGATCATATTATGTGGGAACCTAGGGTGATAACGAATAAATTGAGGATATAAAACAGTAAGACTTTGTATTATTTCTTTTTGTACATCGGTTTTATCATTTTGAAGCATCACAAGTAGATTTTCAATAACTCTTGGTAAGAACTGTATATATTTAATGCATATTTCTTTAATAAAATTGACAACTAATATGCGTACAAATTCTGACTTCTCATTTCGAAGACTAATAACTTCTGAATAAAATATGTGTAATGACCTACGATGTTTAAGAAGTAAATAAATGACAGATTTCAAATATCTCACTTTTTTTTCAATATTCAACGTGAAATAGAATTTATGGAATAATGACCTTACTTCTTTAGAAATTAAAACTTCTTCATGAATAGCACATTGTACAGCAGTACTAGGGCCACAACGACGATCTATTTAAAAAAAACAAACAAAAGTTTACATGATTGATTTCCTAGAGAACAATTTTTAATAACTTAGAAAAACTGTTTATCAACTTAAACAATATCAATAATTGCTGCAAATATTTTCCAGAATTAATGCTTAATGAATAAACAAAAAATGTAACAGAAATAAAAAAAATCAACTAAAATTTTTCCCCATAGAATTAGGAATTTCTTTCCTACTTTTCACAAAAAAGTTTTCTATTTTGTTACAAATTGACAAAACTAGCGACTACTTATATATAAAACAATTTCACAAGTTTAACAAAACAAGAAACGGTTCAGAGGGGTAAAAACCTCAATTTAAATGTTATTTGAGTTGTCTTCTTTATTATTTGTTCCAGTAAAATAAGAATGGGGTATGCATAGTTTAATGTACTAACCACTATCTTTGTATAAGCAATTTTTACGCGTGACAATATTTAATAATATTTCTTATTTATATAACAAAGATAACACCTGGCGTATGGATGATTTATAATATTTTTAGTATAAACTGAACCAACCATAATCCTTTAGAGCAAACTGCAATACATTTTTCGAAAGTCATTTTTCACATTTTGCTATGGTGAATGGATAAAGTCACTCTGGTAAGAAAAAAGTGAACCTTTCAGAATCTGGTCAGTCATTTCTTAGTAATTTTTTTTTTAATCAGAGATTTACTCAATACATTATATTAATAGATATTAGCACTATTCTTATTGCATAACGCTTCATAATTATTTGACTTTTCACTTCTTTTATTATTCTAAAAACGTTCAAATACTGATTACTAATGTCAGAATAACTGATAACTGATTACCTGAATGTCTAAATATTCACACTATTGATATAGAATTATAGTTATCACAATAAAAAAATTTCTTTGGTTTTAATTAATTACAAATAATAATTATGACAAATAAATGTCATGCAACTTTCTTATATTAAAAGTATAAGCCCAACAAAAATATAGAACAAAATTTATTTTCAATTTCATTTTGTAACTATGCATCTTCTGGAAAACTCTACTACTAAGATTTCTACTTTTTGTATATTCCAAAGATTTTCATTTTCAAATCACTATATAGGATGTTCTATTCAGCCATATATAACCATTTTGTTCACAATATGATCCATCACTAGTATATATCCATTACAAGTATCATGAAACCAGGTATTTGAGCACATTCAGTTTTTGGTTACCTTTTACAATTGTAGTGTGGAATACCTGTTTCACTAATCTGGAATGAGGTAATTTTTAGATTTTCTATGTAAAACATGTTAAGATACATACAAAAAATCTGGTTTGTACTTTTTTATTTAATTGTGTCAAAAATTTTCCCCAGAATTAGAAATACAAG
>JAPDSC010140254.1:85546-140829 GCA_026290005.1 Latrodectus geometricus
TATATATATATATATATATATATATATATATATACTTTAATCTCATTTACATATATGTTAGCCTGAAACCAAAGAAACCATTGACTAAATGAAATTTGTTTCACATTAACATATTAACTTTTAAATATATTGTAATATCTGTGTCATGAATCTGAATTTAAAAACTAGTTTTTGTAACAATGTATTTGCTTAACAATTTTTTAATATTATTAACTCAATACATGCAAGAGTCAAAACAACACTTACGACGAAACATGACGAAACTTTTATTAATGTATTTTCCTCTTCAATAGATTACAAGATTCAGCAGTCAATTCTCATACATAATAGAGTAACTCCTTTACATTATCGAAAATATCTGTTAGATAGAACAAACAATTTATTTCAAGTTTAAAATATGGTTTTGCTAGAACACAATGAAAAAGTAAAGAAATAATTGTTTTAATGACATGTCTCTTATAAACAATATATAGTTGAAAATCATTCAACACAATATTTTGTTAAAAAAAAAATATTGCACAAAATATTTTCATATCATTTAGGATAGCCACTGTTGGACCTTTTTCCTTCTAACCTAATGTTTCCCAACGTGGGGCCCACGGCCCACAGGGGCAAATTTAATTGTTAAGGGAGCGATTCGAAAATGGACTCGACAAGATATATGTCGAAAAATACAATATATGTCTGTAAAAGATTAGAAAGCACTACTACCTCCAAAGATATATATAATAAACTAAGAAACTACTTAGATGTCAATAATAAACCAATGAAAAATATAAATTCTTGTGCTGAAGATGATGCTCCTAATATGATGAGCAAAAAAAAATGGCTTTTTAAAATTGATGAAAGATGAGAATCCAGAAGTGATTCTTGTGTATTGTGTTATTCATAAGAAAAACTTGTTTTAGCTACCATCTCGCATGTTCAAAATGAAGTACTACATTCAGTAATAAAGCGTATCAATGCAATTAAACCTAATGCCAGATGTGAAGCATATCTTCAAGTTATTTTGTGAAGAAAAAAAAGGAACACCTTGCAAGACTTACTTCACAATTGAAGTAAGAGGACTCTCAAAAGGGAACTGCTTGAAAAGATTTATGGAACTGTTTGATATTCTTGGTGATATTTTAAACGAGATACCTAAAATGAAGTATTTGTTAACAGTCGATAGTAAAGCATTTGTGAGTTATTTAGCCAATATCTGTGAAAACTTAAATATATTAAATAAGAAACTTCAGGGAAAGAATAAAACTCTTGTTGATGCAAAAGCGAAGACATTTGGTTTCATTACACATATTTAGTAACGCTTTAGTGCATGTTTGATTGAATTTTGATATTTGTTACTATAGATCATCTAAAAATTCTATCGGTTGATTTAAAATAAATTGATTTTACAGCATGGGTGATGCAGCCAACGTTGGTGGATTTTTCTGATATATCAACTATTCAGTATCAAAAAGAACTCACAGAAATGCAGAATGATGAGTCAGTTAAAACTTTATTTAATATAAAAAGAGCAATATCACGGCTTTGTGATGAAACAGAAATCAAATATTGAAACTCAACCAAATGTGCAAGAAAACTGTTGTTACTGTTTCCGTCTTCATATTTAGCTGAATGTAGATTTAATGCTTTAAATGATTTACTGGTAAAATTAAAAGAAAGAAATCGTCTTGATTAACACAAAGGGGAGACTTGAGACTGAAGTTAGCCAAATTGGAACCTAACATAATATCTCTGTGCAGCAAGAATCAAGTGTAAGGATTAAAAATTTAAATTATAAGAAAATCTTTATTAAAATTACTTCGAATTTAATTTTAGTTTTTCATTACGTCTTGAAAATATACTTACTGTGTTTCGTTAAAAATTTCCTTGTGATTCCATTCTAAAACCTCTCATTTAAGTTTCTTAAGTGAAAAATTCAGATTTTTAATATTAAAAATTATGTATATGTTACGTAAGAATTTTAGAAAGTCTTAGGTGAGGCATGGCACAAAAAAGGTTGGGAAAAACTGGTTCTAACCTCAAAAAATTGTAGTCCTGTTACAAAGTGTAGAGTTAGGCTATCCAGTTTCTAATTATCAAAAACATCTGTTTCAGAGAATATTTGGAGTTTTTGAGATACAGGAAATTAAATGCTAAATATATATGTGGCAATTTTTTTGTAAGCTTTATGAAATCATGTTAATTAAAAAAGAGTGGTTTCTATAGTACAACAACAAAATGTGTGTTGGAGATTAAAAATGCATTTGTCAGGACAGAATAAAATATATTAAAAACACTGCTTAATGGATGTAACATTTATCTTTCACAAATGACATACTATTGAAAATTATTCAACACATTTTTCCTGACATTTTGGTAAAGCTGTAACAAAATCCATTTATGATTGTGTTGCATAAAATAAAAATTAGGTTTTGTAAAACTAAATGGAATTTTTATTCATATATGTTTATACCATTGAATATATTCAAAATGTATAAACCTATATGAATAAAAAATTTTATATTAACCAGGTTATTAACATTTATTTTGAAATAAAATCTCGTAAGGTAGAAAATAACTTTGAAATTTATGTAATCCTGATACGCATAACTATTCAAAATATATTAGCTGATTTTTACTTTCTCACTTTATTTTGTTTAAAATATGAAATTTGACTCCTTTTTAAAAAGATATGCTTTTGCTTTTTGCATTTTTATTTTACGTTATAGTTTAAGAAACTTATTAACTAACTCATCAGGACATTTTCCAGTATAATTTTAAAATTTCTAAGGATATTTTTATGTATATAAAATTTCCAAGAGAAGCATATAATAGACATGTACAAATGCAAAATTTTCATAAACCATGTTTTCAAATGTCTCATAGAATTCTTGTTGAATCTCACAAATAATTCATTGCTAGCCTTGTAATGATTGTGAATTATTTATTTATTTTCTTTTGAATTTATTTAACTGCTTGAAAAAGATGTTTTCTAAACTATTGATTATAATTGCAATGTTAAAGTAGAATGACAAGATATTTTGTTCTTTTCTGAAATATTTTTTTCGTGACAGTCACATAGTTCTGCATGATTCTATTTTTATGTTCAAATTGTGTAGAAAGGAACGTAGTAAAACATTAATGAATATTCTTTTCCTTAATATTTTGTTCTGAAGTGTTTCTATTCATTTTTATTTAATTTTAGAATAAGAAAATTCTTTAACGTGTTGTATTCGAATTTTTACTCATCATTACTGGGATATTTCCTCATTACTTTTCAGATGTACTGTTGCTTATATGTAACTAGTTAATATAATCATAAAACTTTAAATGTTCCATTTCTGAATTTATTAACTTACATTAAAAGATTTTTAGCCATATCTTGAATCATTTCTTTGCAACTTTATATTATAATGTTAATCTAAAAATATATGATAGTTCTGTGTATAAATAACTTATCCTTGAACTTAGTTATACTAGAATAATTTCGAATTTCTTTTATCAATTTTAATTATTTTACAGTAGTAGTATATGTCCGGTCTTCAGGACACTCAAAAAACGCTATATTTTATGCAAAATAAGACCTATTTTGCAAGTTTTATAACTGTTTTTTGATGAAAAATTGTAAAAATAGAACATTTTCAATTTTTAACAATTAAACAAAAAAGTGTTTTTTCAATAAAAAGTGATGATTTTTCACTATAAAATGCAGTATTATTAGCGTTTTTAAGCTATTTTATGATAAAAGTTAGATAAAATTGAGTTTTTTATAGTTGAAATTTAAAGGAAAAAGTATGTTTTTTAATAAGAAATGTAATATTTTTGTAAGTTCATTGAAAAGATAAGATAAAAGCCGTTGTAAGTTTTTTTTAAAAAGATAAAGATTTAAACTTCTTCCAACTCGTAATCATAATATTTGTCCTTTATTTTACCTTTGTAATTGAATAGACAATTATTTTTATTTATTTTCTTTCATTATTGCTTTTTCAGATAAATCACCATGACAAGAACTTAAGTAAAAATCTTTTTCATTATCGTTTACTTCTAGTTTTGCAATTAATGAAGATCCAAATTTTGTTTTGATTTTTTTCAAAGATATCAAATTGTATTTTCCAACTTCTAAATCTCTCAATTTAAAAGTTTCAGGATATATATTCTTTTTGATGTTGTTGAATTCTTCCATTTATGATATTTCATTTTATTAAATGGTTTTAAGTTTTCAAAAATATTTTCTGAAGATATTTATTTATAATGTAATAAGATGTTTCATCTACTAGATCAAGTGCTTTTTCTCTAATATCCTTATTTTCAACTTTTAAAATTAGTTCTGTTATTTTTTCAATATATTTCATTATTAAATCATCAATTCCCAATCTGTCATGTTTTTTATTGATTTCAATTAAATCGCTAATCAATTTTGAAAATTCAATTATTTCTTCACTGATATCTAAGTTCTTTATTTCTTCCATTTATATCATTACGTTTTTTTGAAGGGATTTCTTATACTGACAACATTTATACAAAGAACACATAGGACCTAATATTCTAGGACATTTAGGTATATCAAGATCAATAGCTGATATATTTAATTCCTTAAATATTTTTTTCTCAATTGTTCCTCCTTTATAAGCAAATCTACCACCATATTCATCATGCAAATATAGAATATAATTTTTAATATTTTCATTACTAATCCATAGACTTTTATCATCTCGACATCTTTTAAATCTAAGACCGTGAACTTCATTTACGAACGATATTCATTTCTTGTTCTGTTAATTCACATTTGGGTGTAAATACTTGAATTGTTTCAGCAATTGGTTCTGTTAAATGTGTCCAACTAATTTCTCTGACAATTATTTTATCTGGAAGGATAAATCCTTGAATATTGAATATCAATGATATATCAGTCATTTTATTTTAAATGCATTTTTATAAAGGTTTTTGAATAATTATGAAGAGATAAAAAATAAGAAAGAATAAAATAAAAAGTATTAAAGATATAAAATACTGAAGATATAAAATATTAAAGATATAAAATATTTATGATACAAAAAGATATTAATATCCAAAAGGTACAGTGTTATAATCATCCAAGATTCTACGTTTATCAAATCCAAATTTATATCTTTTATTTGTTTTTATACTTGAAATATTTCTATCTTTTTCGATTTTAAATTGGTTGATTTCTACATCTAAATAATATGTTTCACCAGTTATTATTTTCATTCTATTATCAAAATCTAATATTGTTTCACTTTGATACGACATTTTAAATCCTTTAACTTTATCACATATATCACCATTAATTAATTTATATCCATAATCTTTACTTGCTCCAGCTATCGAAGATTCTATGTTATTTATCATTTCCCAATTCATCAGTCCATTCTCTTAACATACATCCAGTTTCAATTTTATTAGTTCCATTGTCTATATATACAATACTGTCTGTATCATAGTAAAGTACTTTATCTCCTAATTTATCAAGCATTTTATATAATATAATTCTAGCAGAACTCGTTGTAAATGCTGCTATATATACATTGGTATTGAAATTGTTTTTAACATATTGATCTTTCATTTTATAACTCATTTCAACACAGTCGCTATTCATAAAATTCATATTTAAATCTTTAATTGTATCATCTAAAACGATTTGATAAAATTCTTCAATTTCCATTCCATATTTAGTCTGTTGAACATTTAGCCTTTGACCGAACTTACCCCATAAGGAATTTAAACATATTTTAGCTATAAATCTCATACCTGGATTTTCTTCAATTTTATCTAATTTTATACCTAATTTTTCTTTAACTACTTGTCTGTATTCTTTTTCACTTTTAAAATTGTTTTTCCATTTATCACAGGTTTCTAATTTTATTTTTAAAAATAATTTAACATATTCTTTAAATAATTTTTTGGTCTTATTTTCAAAATGCCACACTTCATAAACATTCTTTATTTTATATCCTTTTTTGATAGCTAGTTTTATCTCATCAGTTGTTCAAGTTCCAATTATACATCTTTTCTTATCACTGTGTATACATTCAGAATTCCTTATCTCGTAACAGATTTCTCATTTTCTCTTTCCTAAAAGAGTTTTGAAATGGTTACATTTTATTGTTTCTGAGCACCTTTTACACAAGGAAAATATTAATTTTTCTGCTCTATATGGTAATACAGGATGATATAATTTCCTAGGGGAAGCACTTTACATTTTATTAATCCATACCATCTCTCATCATACTTTTTAGGATTAAATATCTTTTCAGGATGCCCAATAGGATAATAATAAAAGTAATTAACAGTTGGATATAATGAACATACATCTATATATCTGCCTTTCAAATCATCTTTCATTTCATATTTTAATTTAGTTGGTTCACATCTTCCTCCATAAAAATATCTCTTTGGTTTAAAGGTTCAATAAAATCTCTTTTCCATTTCTTTTTCATATATTTCTTTATATCTTTATTATTATCAAAATCACATTCCCAAATATTAACTAATTCATATCCAGCTTTAATTATCTTTTTGTTTATCTTTTTAGTTCTTTTATATAAATCATTCATAAGCATTTGATTCACAGTATTTATTTGTATTTTTGAAAAGCATTTAGGACGTCAATGCCAAAAGCATCCATGAAATTGGAACACTGTATTATCGTTAAATCCATCAACCTTGTAATATTTTTTACCTAATTTTAATTTTTTCTCTTTACCATGTAAAGGATGTTGTATATTAATATTTTCTTTTTGAGATATATAATCTAACCAAGCAATTGATTTTTTACTGTATTGATCTTTTTTAATTACATCTTCATCAACAGCAATTGTATTCTCTTTCAAGAATTTATCTCTATAAATTGCCATACATAAACCAGCTAATGTTACATATTTAAAAAGATCAACATTCATAATTTCTAAGAATAATCTTCTTAATTCTAAGCATCCTTTTCTCAAAATATCTACATCAGATCTACAATATTTAATGAATTCTTTTTTAAAATCAAATGTTTCATGTTTTACCGAATCATACCATTTATTAAATTTTTTCCTTTCTTCTTTAATCATATTATCATATCCATAGTAATATTTTCCAGGATATTTACCTACATAATTTTGATTATTTTCAGTGTTAAAAAGATGAGGAAAATAACCTTTTGCTAATTCAGTTAATCCAAAAGTCTTAGGAAATTTTTTAAGCACACATTGTAAAATTAATTGAATCTACAAATTTTATTTTATAATCTTCAGCATTCATAAAATTAAGCTTATTGCCTTGATAAATTGTGTATACTTTGATATGATTTTTGAAGCAAAATTTAGTTAAAAATTGAAAATCAAATCCTTTTCCATAATGAGCTATAACTGTTTATCCATAATGATAATAATTAAATAACCATTCACAAAAATCATTTTCGTTATTGAATATTTTTTATTACCTTTAAAATCATGGCATATAATTAAATTAACTTTATGAACTCCTGAATCTTGAGTTGTTTCAACATCAAAAAATAAATATTTTTCATTATAATCATGTTTACATTGGACACAACAATCTTTTTTATTTTTTATATTTTGAACACAATTATTTTCACAAACACCTCCTTTACAATCTTTTTTCTTCATAAAACATTTGTGATCTTTGTTAACCCATTTCCAACAATTTTTACATTCGTATTTACCACATTTGTGATCCTTTAATTTTCTCTCGTATGTTTTTAATATACGCTTACATTTTAAACATTTTGCAATTATCTTACAAACACTCAATCCTTTTTTATTTATTTGCTTATGTTATCAAAACAATTTTTTCCTTTAAATTTTCTATTGCAATGCTTACAAAATATATCATCTCCTTTACAATCAGATTCTTTTACAAAACACCTGTCACATTTTAAAGGACACTTATGTTTATTTGTTTTTGCATATCCAATTTTACAATAATCGCAATAATTATCTTTACCTAAAAATCCTGTCATTGATGTAATTACATTAAAATGATTCCTATCTTTATAAATGAAAATACATGTACATTTTCGTATATATTTACCACTATATATAATCGGATTTCCATTCTCTCTACATACTACATTGATTTGAATACCTAAAAATTTTTCAAATATTTTAACCTCTTCCAGGTTACAAACTTCTAATGGTATATTACACAAACTATGTAATTTTGTAGCTAGATTTTTCTGTAATATACGACCTTTTTTAATATACTGAATTTCGTTATTTGTTAAGTTTTTAATATCTAATTTCTCATTTAATAATTCAGGATTTTGAATAGCTAAAGCTACCAATATTGATCTAGCTAAACATAAATTATCATTATTTTTAATTTGTAAAATACTTTTCTTTTTAACTGGATCTGTTTCAGAATATAATTTTAAATATCTACCTCCTTGAGGTAATTCAATTACATTAAAATCAAAAATGCATTCAGTTATATTTAATTCTTTATATTCAATTTTATTATTTAAAGTTTCTAAATATACGTCATAAGCATCTTTAGTATTCATCATTTCAGGATGAAAAGGAACACTTAATTTAGGATTATATACAATTATATCAACTTTACCATTTATATTTCCAATAGCTCTTTTAAATATTTTTCTTAAAATATCATAATAATTTTCAGGTAAAATTTTAGATCCTTCAACTCTATATTATTTTCTATATACTTTATATTTTTTAATATATTCACCTCTGGATTCAATAATTTCATAATCAGGTTCAAATAACTTATTTAGTTTTACTTCTTTTTTAATTTTTTTACTTTTTAGAGGCTCAAAATCTTTAGTATCTTTATTAAATTTTAAATTATATGAATCAAATAACTTTTTAATATTTTCTCTTCTTTTTGGATATTTAATAAATATTTTCTTTTTACGATCTAAATAATCAGAAGTATCTAAATCTAATATATCTGTTAATACTTGTTTATAATTTCCAGTTTTTCTAATACAAGATATTATAGATTTAATAATATCATTCTTAGATTTACTTTTTATTTTTAATTCTTTTATAACATTTTTCAACTTTTGAATACTCAAAGTATTCAAAGCATTCTCAATATGAACAAAAGGCATACTTGTATTGAAATAAAAAACAAGAAATTTTTTACTTCTATTTATTAGAAAGTATTTTTATAGAGGGATTTTAAGAAAGATAGAATGTTTTTAAGGATATTAATATTTAATATTTCATTAAGAGCAATTATATCAGCTAACAATTTTTTGTGTATTTTGCTCTTCTCATGTCTCGCGCGATGCCAAAGGGTGTAGTACCTGCCACAAATACAGCGCTCAGATTGAGAATAAATATCTTTGGTACAATGCAACGCGACATCCTTTTCTTTATATGCATATAAAATTCTTCTTCATTCTTTTTTATCTTACAATCTCTACAAATCATTTCCATTTATTATGGTTTATTTTTTTAAATAGAAATACTTTATATAAATTGTGTTTTGAATAATTTTTAAGTAGTATCATTTTGGTACTATCTATAAAATAAAAAAAATTCTCCTTAAATTTCTTATCTTTTATAAATTCTAAAAAGTCATTCCATACAGATACATATTTATTTTCTTTAACTTTTAAATAATTTTCAATTTCAAAGTATTCACAAATCTTTTTCATGATATACAGATATTTTATAGTTTTTTTGTAATAATTAAAATCTAAAAATTTGTAAAACATTTCATCTGCTTGCGTTGTAAAATTTAAATCATGTTTTTTTTTCAGTTGTTTAAAAAAATTTATTCTGCTTGCATATCTCTGTTTTAAAAATGATTGAATATTAACATTGTAATAACTTTCATCTTCTGAACTATCATAAGTAATATCTTTCTTTTGAATATTTTTAAAAACTTTTAAATATTGATTTGGTACAGAAATATTATTTTCTTCTTCACTAGAATAATATATTTTTTCAGCTTGAATAATCATCCATTTATATATTTTCTAATTTTAAAATATAGATGGAAGCACTATTCATTGAAAAATTGTTATCAGTTGTAAGAGCAAAGTTTAATAGATATAGTTATTACATAAACCAAAAAAAAGTACGTCTTTCAGGTCTCAGTATCTTAGTGGTTAGAATACTAGAATAGCATGAATTAGTCCTGAGTTCGAGCCCTGCTCGCTCTTCTAAATAAAAAAAAAAGTTAGAATGAGTTGAAGCAATTAAGATAGGGCTCTTTACGTAGAATCTGGTAATAAAAAAAACTGGGACTGAGTTGTAAAAACTTTGGTACCATAGACTGTATGGCCCTCTGGGGGGTACTAGAACTCTCCAAAAATAAATATTATAATTTCAAATTAAAGTCCACCACACTAAAAGGGCCTTTTGCTATTTATTTATTAATTATATTAATATTTATTTAGTAAATATATTTTTTAAATTATTAAATATATTTATTTTAAATAATTAATATATAAATATTTTTCTTTTCTAAAAACTTTTTAATACGCAATGATTCACTTAATCTATAAACCCAAACATCTAACAAATCACAATTATCTTCAAATTCTTCAAATATATCTTTAAATATTAATTGCTTAAAATAATGTAATTTTAATATATATTCTTTTTATATGTAATTCCATTATTCTCATATTATCATAACTATCTAATTTAAAATCTGGCCTTCCAAAAAATACAACTATATGATGATTTTTATGTCTTAAATTATCATATTTTAATTCTATTCTAAATGTAAATAGATTGATGTTCAATAATAATACTTTTGTAATATTTTTTTCAAACATATTTATTTAAATATAAAATAGTGTTCTCTTAGAAAATTAATATAAAAAAATGTAAAATAATAAATTTTAAAGGAGTTGTACAAAACGTCCCCCTTAAATGGTTAGAAAATAAGCAATCTCAAGAGTATTTAGTTCAAAATTGTGGCGGCCCAAATTCGGGCTGTCATAAAAATAACAAATTAATTTATGAAATAAGAGGTAAAAGAAATAAATTAGATAATAGATATTAATGTTAAAAATTTTTAATTTCTCGGCAGTCCATATTCGGCCTGTGGAAAAAATAATCTAAGAGATTTAAAAATTGGTTATTCTAGAACAACCGAATTCGGTTGTTGAGAATTCTGATAAAATTTTACCTAAAGTAATTATTAGAATTTAAAAAGTATTTATAAAAATGAATTACTATTAATGACTTCTTTAAAGAATGTATGTTATGAACAAATTAAAGATAATTATTGGTATGGATTGCTTGGAGATTTTAAATTGATAATACATAAAAATATTGGATTTTTCAATGCTACAAAGCTATGTAAATCTGGAGGTAAAAGATTTAAAAAGTGGTTAGAAAATAACTAATCTAAAGAATTAATAACATTTTTAAATGATCTGACAACGGCCCGAATTCGGGCCACTGTCAGAAATGAAAACATTTATGAAATAAGAGGTAAGAGAAATGAATTAGATAATAAAATTAGAGGTACATATGTTCATGAAGATTTGATTACTAATATAGCATGTTGGATATCTCCTAAGTTTTACATGAAAATAAATGTAATTGTAAAAAATTATTATATTAATGAATTCAATGAAAAATATAAAAATAAAGTAGACAAGATAAAAAATAAATTAGAAAAAATAAAAAATAAAAATTTAGAATTAAAAAAGATGAATAACGAATTAGAAATTAAAAATTTGGAATATAAGGAATTAGAAGAAGATATATCTATTAAAACAATTAATGAAGCAAAGAGACATGTATTTCTATTAATTGAAATAAATGACTCAAAATGTAAATATCCATAATATGCAATGAGAGCTCAAAGAAAATCTAAAAATCAACATATAGCAAAATTAAAAGAAAAATATCCAAAATTAAAAGTAATTTATGAAATAAAATATAATCCAAATTCTATTAATTTATTTAACCGTGTTAGAGAGCATATAGATAATACAGAAGTATATTTCAATGGTATAAAACTATTATATAATTATAGACTTGAACAATTTATAATGGATATTGAAAAACTAAATAAAATAAAAGCTAAACATTAAAAGTTAAATAATTTGTATTTTTAATTTTTCTAGTTGTTTTATTATTTTTTAATAACAATTCTTGGGGGGTGAGAATTCTCCCTACCCAAAATTATCATTTTTAAAGGGGTGGGTGATTTACCAACCCTTAATTTTGAATTAAATCTTTTTTAAATATCCAATTATTATATTCTTCTGGATAATTTAACCACTTTACAAATAACTTGTTTCCTTTCTTTTTTTATCATTTTTTCAATTTTATATATATTATCTTTTTTATCATATTTAACTAATTCATTTTCATAATAAGTACCTTTAATTTCTTCGTTGTTTAAATCTCTTATTCTGTAAGTAATTGGATCTATTTTTAACACTTCAGATATTATAAAAATTTCATCTGTAAATGTAGGATGATAACCTCTTGTAAAAGTTTCTTTATATTTTGAAATTCTTACTTTATCACCTTCTTTAAATTTTGGTTTTCTGATAATTTTTTTAACATACAAATTATTATATACAATATTTTCATTTTCTTTTTTACTTGCTTCTGTTGGTGTCATTTTAATAGATCTAAGATAAGAGTTATTATAATTGTAAACTAATTTATCTAATACATCTATATATCTTCTTGTATTATTAGCTGCTAAATATTTTCTTATTTTTACATTTAAAGTTCTATTGAATCGTTCAACTACTGAGCATTTAATTTCTGTATTATTAGTACCAAACCATTGAATATTATTTTCTGAAAAGACTTTTTGTGTTAAAGAAGATAAAAATTCAAAACCATAATCAGTTTGTATATTTGATGGTCTTCTCTCTTTGAATATATTTTTAAAAGCATTTGTTACTTCTTCACCTGTTTTTCTTTTAATTGGAACAGCCCATGCATATTTACTAAATATATCTATAACAGTTAATATGTAATTGATACTATTATTATATTTACTAAAAGGTTTTATAAATAATAAATCTGCTTGCCATTGATCATCAATGTTTGAAACATAAATCCTACGTCTTTTAAATTTACGAATAATAGGTTTATATCTAGTATACAAATCTTGAGTATGAAGAAAATCAGTAATATCTTTTTGAGTAGATTTTGTTTTTCTTTTTAATTCATTGATACCACAATAACCTTTTAAAGGATCATAAAATACATCTTTTAAGATGGTGTTATTTGTTTTTTTAAAAAAAAAAACACTTTTCTTTGAATTACAGCTGACACAAATTCCTTTCATCATAGGTTTTCCATTTTTAGATATAGTAGTTATAACATCTTTACTATCTGTATGATTTTTACATTTTAAGCAGTAAATGAGTGAACCCATTCCAAATGTCTTTTTTGCTTTAATGATTGGCTTAACAATTCCTCTTTCCAATCTTTCACGAATTGTAGGGTTTAGAATTTCATCTAATTCCTTTAACATATTTGTATCACATATTTCATTTCTAGTTTTAGTATCTTTATTTTTTAAATAGCAAATATCATGTTTATATGCAGTTTCATCAACTCTGTTAATTGGTTTGCTCCATTCTTTGTATGATAAATCTGGATTTAATCTTGTTTTACCATGTAGTAATTGAGTTCCAGGACCTGTAAATGAATGTCCAGGTAGACGCTTTTCAAATGGTAAATTGTTAATAGATTTATTAATAACACCTTTTCCATTTTTACACTTGCAATTCTTTTTATTACACATTTATTTAGATATAAAATTATTTATCAACATACTTATAACCATTTAATTGAGTCTTCTTTATATATTTTTCTATAGGAAAATATTGTAAGTTTTGAATATATTCATCTTCTCTCATATATACTTCTGGTTCAGTCAAATTGTTTGATTTCAATAAATTTAACAGCTGTTTATAAAACTTATAAGCTTGTTTATATTCACTCGTTTTAGCAGAAATATTTAAAGACTTATCAATTATTTCAATGACGCCTGTAGTAATACTCAATGCTGATAAGGGAAGAAAAACGAATCCAGATAAACCAGATGCACTAAATAAAAATTTACCGACTGATAAGGAAACACTCAATTTATTCATCAGTTGATAAGACTTTCGATATATATAAACTCTCTTTTCCAAATATTCTTCCATTTATAAAGGCTCAAAATTTCTTCTATATCTCATATTTAGATTTACTAAATCCAGCATAAAGAAATCAAAACGTTTTTGAATTGCTTTCTTGTATAATTTTTTAAATTCTTCATTAATAAGATTTCCATTAATTTCTCTAATAATCTGTTGGATTTCTCTAGGTTGTAAACTAAAGAAAATAAAATAATTACAATTCTTTCTTATATTAATAGGAGTAGAATAATATGATTGACTGAGATAAATAATGGATGCATTTTTCTTTCTTCCTCTGATAAACAATTCAGCTATATCGCTTTGATCTTTTTCAGTTATACAATCATCAAAAATTACTAGATTTTTCATACATGGATCTAAATCATCTACTTTTATGAATTCTTTGGAATCGGAAGAAAATAATACTTGTTCTTTTTTTATATTTATTAAACAATTCCAACAATAATTCTTTTCTCTTTAGGTTCTTACAATTTACGATATCTTCTCTTTCAATATCACTAAACATTGTAAAATTTTCTTGCAGTGTTATATATTTTGGTTCATAAATATCTTTGGCACATACAAACAAACCATCAAATTTCAAATAGTCATATATTAAATTAACAAGCAAATTAGTTTTTCCCGATTCTGAACTGCCTACAATTAAAAGTCTAAAAGGATGTTTTGGTAATGAAGGATTTTGATTTTCATCTGTAAATTCTTCAGGTTCCGTATAATCTTTTATTTTTATCATTTATTTATTTTTAAAATATCTACTTGGAGTAAAAATTAATCTACTCGGAGTAAAAAATAATCTACTAGGAGTAAAAATAATCTACTCGGAGTAAAAAATAATTTACTGATAAATAAATGAATATTATTGAACGTGAAAGAAATAAGAAATTAAAACAACAGATTAGAAACGAGTTAGAACTAATAAAATTACAATCTGAAAACATAAAAAATAATGAAGTTAAACTTGAATCCGATTTAGGTATTGAAAAATCTTTAAAAGAATTTCATAAACCAGTAATTGAAAAATTACAAGACCAGGAAACTTCAAGAAAACAAAATCTTGAAAGTATTCAATATGATATAAAAGATTTAGCAGATAATATGTCTTTTATATCTCAACATGAATCATCTAAACAATTGGAAATAGATAATTCTTCAGATGCTGGAAATTTAATAGATAAAGCTGAAGGAATAATAAGGTTGAATTTTAATAAGGATTTAGATCTTAACTTATTTAAAAAAAGAAGGATTAGAATTACCTTCTGAGCTTTTAAATAAAACGGATGAAGAGTTAGAGGAAATAATTAAAATAGCTAAATCTAAACGAGATGATTATAAAATACTTAAAGGAAATTTAACTAAAAACAGAAATTATGAGACTAGTGAGAAGAAAAAAACGAAATATACAAGATAAAATCAATGAAGCCGATTCTAACATGAATTGTTTAAAAATGTACATAAAAGCATTGAATACTCTTAAAGCAGGAAATGAATATCTAGGCAGTGGTATAAATAAATTAGATGAATTAACAAGTAAAATATGCAAGGGTTCTAAGACTAAAAAAATTTATAATCAAATAGTTATTACATTAGTTAAACTTTTAAAAGAAGGAATATTAACAAGTGATTTTGTAAAAGAATAATATAGAAAATTTTTACTTTAAATAAATGTATGCAACAAAGAAAGTTTATTTGAGTGATAGTCGAATTTCAAAATTAAAATCTGGATATAAAAAAGGAGAAGAAGTTTCATTGCAAATAGATAAAAGTAAAACTCCTAATTATGATTTACATCTTACCAATACACAAATCAATCAAATTGCTAAAGGTAAAAGAATTACAATTAGTAAAACTCAATTACAAAAGACTGGAGGATTTTTACCATTCTTGATTCCTATTCTAACATCTTTAGGACTTGGAGCTGCTAGTGGTGCAGCAGGAGGATGGGGTACTAAGAAATTATTAGATAAAATTTCAGGATCTGGGATTAAAAAAAAAAGTTGTGGAAAGGGGGTTTATCTTCCCTCGGAATATCCAACAAAATAATAGATGAAAATATGAAAAATGAAAAAGGATTTAGAGGTACATTTACTATAGATATGCTACCTAAAAGTGTAAGAAAATTTGAAAACGGAATTATTAATTTAAATGTATCTACAGGCAGTGGAACTCACTGGGTTTGTTATTATAATGATCCAATATATGATTTTGTAGAATATTTTGATCCCTTTGGAGAATATGAATTTGAAAAAATAAAAATTAAAAATGATTTTCTTCCTACAAATATAGCAAATTATTTGAAAACTTCGGGAAAAGAAATTGGTTATAATTCTAGTTTGTTACAACAACCTACATCTGTAAAATGTGGTTTGCATTGTATGAAATATATAACTGAAAGAAATAAAGGTAAATCACCTATTGATATTTTATATTCATTTACTCAAGAACCTAGCATTTCCAATGAAAAAATAGTTACTTATAAATAAATGAAGTACCTCATTTTAGATTCTAAAAATGCTAGTAAATCAGAAGATTTTACTATTGAATATTCTAACCCTTTTAATTTTAAGGAAATAACTCTTCAGTCATTTTCTATGTATATTTCATAGAATAATATTACTGAGAAGAATAATAAATTTTCATATTTTAATGGTAAGAAATGGATAGATTTTACTATTCCAAATGGTCATTACAGTATAAAAGGTTTGAATCGTTATATGGTTAAATACTTTGGAAATGATCCTCCAATATTATTTGGAATTATAGAAGAAAGACAAAGATTTGCAATTAAATTAAAAGAACATTATAAAATTAATTTATCCAAGAGTGAATTGTACAAAATTTTAGGATTTGAAGCAAAAATATATGAAGATGCAGAACAAGAAGGTAAATATATAGCAGATATAGCTAATGGAAATGATAATATTTATATTCATTGTGATATAGTAGATGGTGCATATATAAATCACTTTCAATCTGATGTGATTTACTCATTTACAACTACAAATCCTCCTGGAAGTTTATATTCTAAAGAATTTGATAAACCTATATCTTTTCCTGTTAATTCTGATTCCATACATAGAATTAGAATGAAAATTACAAATCATCGAGGTGAACTAATTGGTTTAAATAGGCAAGAGGTACAATACAGATTTATAACTAAATAAATGAACAAACACAGATTGTACAGAAAGAGTAAAAAAATAGAAGAAAGGTGTTTCTTTTCTGATTTAATAGGTGCCTTAGGAAAAGAAGCTAAACCTATTATAGAAGAAAAATCTAAAGATTTCATAATAGAAAAATTAAATGATATTTTATCAAAAAAGAAAAAACATGGTGCAGGATTGAAAATTTTTTATCCTAAATAAATGAACAAAATTTATGATTTGAGTGATACCAGTTATTATTATAATAACGAAATTGAAAGCTTTGAGTATAGAGAAATTAAACAGGAGAATAGAGATAAAAACAATCCATATGAAAATTCCACATATAATTTCTTTATAAATGATACAAATGCTAATATATTATATTCTGAAGGTTATCTGCAACAAGAAATTAAAATTGTAAAAGGTGATGGAAGCAATATAAATAATGAAAATGTTACTTTTGTAAATGGTGGTGGTTTAATTAATTCGAGCAGATTAACAACAGGAAATACTGAAATTGAATCTACTATTAATTATAAAGCAATCATGAATCAAGTATTAGGATTGATAAATTTCACACCTGATAATTTAACATCTGAAGCTACTAATATGTTTTTCTATATGGATACTTCTGAATATGCTGACAGAAATAATTTCAAATATAATGGAACTTTGGTGGATGCAACTAAAATTACTGATTTTTATAATAACTTTGAAATGAATGAAAAATATAATGATGGATTTGCAAAAAGATGGAAATTCACTAAAGGTAGTCAAACTGTAAGAATATGGATACCTTTGAAATATATATTTGACTTTTTCAGAGGATATAAAAAAGTACTTACAGGATTTCAAGTTAAAATAGAAATTCAAAGAAACGATAGTAAAAATATGTTATATACAGATATTCCAAGTCCTGATTTCAAGGCAGTTGTTGAAGACCTATCTCTCTGGTTACCATTTGTTAGATTTAAAAATTCAGCTGCTGTAAAATTCAATCAACTAAAATTATCTGATACTCCAATAGAAATAAATTGGGATCATTATAATATTATCAAATCAAATTTATTTAATAAAAATGCTAGTGGATCTTATAATATTCCTGCAACATCTGATGAAGTTTTAAATTTATACGTCATTCCTCAATATGATGAAAGAAACGAAAATATGAACCAAAACAACATGATGTTTGTAGTTATTTCCAACAGTAAGTTATTTCATGGATTTTAATAAAAAACATTATAATCGAATATATACAGCTCTTTTAGAAGCAGGAATGAACAATATAAATGCAGAAACAGGTTGCATGATAGATTATTCAAATTTTAGTAAATATTCTATAATTTGTTTTAATCTAGAAAATCATGAAAATTATACAAACCTGAATAATTTAATGATTGAATTCAATTGGAGATTAAAAAATAATACTACCAAAAATTACTTTTTCTACTTCATTTTGAAAGAAAGAAACAAATGCTCTATGAATACCCAATCTGATGAATTAACGATGATTAAAACATTGAAAGCATAATGAGTTTATTACATTAATAAATGACAGCTTATTATCCTTTGTTTGATGATGAAATAAAAGAAGGACCTCCAGGTCCTCGAGGTGTAGGATTTAACGATGGAAATTACGATATAGAAAAAAAGAATTTAAGAAATATAAATGAACCTTTAGAATTAACTGATTCTGCTACAAAATCATACGTGGATAGAATTCATGAGCATTTTAAACAAGACGTTATAAATTTATCAGATGCTTCTCTTATTAATTATGATTCTGATTACTATAATGCAAAACATAAAAGAATTTCAAATATGTCAGACCCAAAAGATTTACATGATTCAGCTAATATGAATTATGTGAATAAAATTGTACAAGAATTAGAACAAAAAGTCTAATACATTCAGCTCAAGGTAGTTTTGACGCTAAAGATAAAACAATTGGCCATATAAAAGATCCTGTAAATGACAAAAATGCTGTTAATAAACGTTACTTTGAAAACAATGCTTTAGTTTTAAATAATAATGTATTTGATGCTAAAAACAAAAAAAAAATAATAATAATTAATATTCCAGCTCCTACTGATAAATACGATGTTCGTAATAAATATTATGTAGACAGAAAAACACTCATTAATACTAAAAAGAATGATAATATATTAGTACGAGATAATGATGGATTATATGTACCTTCTTTAATTAAAAATGTTATGTATAATTTTGGAAATGTAAGACTTACAAATGCTGCAAATCCTGTGATAAATAAAGACGTTGCAACAAAAGAATATGTTGATTCTCAAACTTTCTATGCTACTATTAAAGAGAGATGTGCAACATATGATACAGGAGGTTTCAGACCTGTAGAATTTAATTTAATGAGCTCTAAACTATTAGAACCAGATTTAAAACTAACAACTAATATGCATATGAAAATTACAATTTTTTTTTAAATCTGAATATCTTACTCATAGTCCTTTAAAAAATTTACAAATTGGAGAAGATTTTATATTTACTAGACCTTTAACAACTGATTCCGAATCTGTTACATGTTTTGCATATGGTAAAAGAAACGACCAAATTAAATTATCAATTGGTAATGATGGACAATCAAATAAATTAAAACCTTTCTTACATATAGAAAAAATAGATTTCCTTTGAAATTTGTAAAGTAATTCTTAAAAAAACACATACGATGGCTTTTATCTTCACAATTCAACACTTTTCTTTGAAATTTTAAACATAAAAAACTCAAATTTTTTATCATAAAACAGCTTAAAATAGCTAATAATACTGCATTTAATAGTGAAAAATCATCACTTTTTATTGAAAAAACACTTTTTTATTTAATTGTTAAAAATTGAAAATGTTCTATTTTTACAATTTTTCATCAAAAAACAGATATAAAACTTGCAAAATAGGTCTTATTTTGCATAAAATATAGCGTTTTTTGAGTGTCCTGAAGACCGGACATATACTACTTACAGTTACATAAGATAAAAATATTATTAAGGGAATACCACCGCTAAGGAAGATTTACTATAAATATGCATGATCCGATAATATTCATATCGAAACATTTGTGTATGTGCATCATCAAGTTATAGAATTAATAAACTTTTAAATATCATTTCATTACATAAAACTGTGATCTAATAATGAAGATTCCTTTAAATTTGTTAAAATAGAAGCAATTTTTTTTTCTTTTGAAATTTCTGCACAAAAATAATTAAATTACATACTGAAAAAACATGAGAAAGAAGAGAAGGTTACATAAATAGTATCAGCAAGCAATGTAAGCTAAGTTACAGCTAATTTTAGCATAAACAGTTAATTAATTCTATGTTGATTATTCAATGTAACTCCAGTTTTGAGATTAATGTCAAAAAATATTCTCAATACTATTGATAAAAAAAGAGCCAGACACATTTTAAAAGTATACCTTTCTATTTTTAAATCAGTAGTTTATTTATACACTAATTTATCATATAGAAAAGTCGTTCTGAAAAAATATATAGAAAAATTCAATTTTAAAAAATTCCAACGTATTAATCAAAAATGATATTTTTAAATAATATTTAAATTCTTTTGACTAGCTTATAAAAGCTCAACTTTCACGTGTATTTGATTATTATTTTTAAGGATATCACAAATGGCATAAGTGTGTGTTGTTCACTGAATCACATTTAATTAAATTTCACATTTTTTCCAAAAATCAATAATTTTTTGTAATCAAAAGTTTCTACCATTTTCAAAACTTACAAGGTGCATATATAGAACATTTCAAAATAACATTATGTAAATTATTAATAAACAGATAAGTAGTTCAGTTTTGTATGAATTAACCAAATTGTCATAAAAAACTTGATTCAAAAACAAATCTATTGCACAATTTTTGACAAGCCGAAATTTCTCAAATAAAGTGTTCTACAATAAAAAAAACTTAACATTATTAAGTAAGTTTATATACGATAACACAAAATCAAATATTTTTTTCTGAAAGGTAAATAACTTTTTATATAAACTGAAATTGTTAATAAATATTGATATCCGATTGCGGAATCTTACAACAATGTTACATAAAGACGTGAATAAAACTTTGAAACAAAAAATAGATTGTAAATAATGAACCACAACGTATAAGTAAATATATGCATCTTAAGTTAAATCTATAATATGGAAGAAATAAAACTTACTAAGGAAACCTGGATAACAATAGTTTACCATCAGTTTTGAAGGTGTACCTCTCTTGGATCTGTCAGATTCCGTTTATTTAAAAAATTTTCCAAGATGTCTGATTCACGTGTCTTCGTACAACCGTATGAAAGATTTACGCATGCGCAAAAAACTCCAAATAGTAGTTTTAGACTGAAATAATATATTATTTTTCAAAACGTCGAGAAGGTATTAATTTTTATGGATCTCCAGCACAAAAAAGCTCATCTTCAGTAAGATAGATGTACTTAAAAACAAGTAAAATATGATTAAAAAAAATCTGAAATATCAAAAATTTATTAGTCATGATTAATTTATTCCTGATTTATATAGAAGAAGAAGAGAAAAAGAAGGCAAAAGTATTAAAATAAATTTTAAGAATAAAATTACATAAATAAAAATAATTTACGACCTGAAGTTCTTGTTATTGCTTCATTCGTCTCTGCAGTTTGGCTCGTGTTGTATCTTCTAGGTGTGGGTGGGGTTGTAATCTTAATATTATCTCGATATGTTTTTGTTTGCGGAATTAAAAATGCTGTTGATCGGTATCTTCACTATTTCCTTATTGTTCATTTTTAGAAAGTTGCTGTAAAACTTTTGGCTGGAAATATTAGTGACACAGAAGTCAGACATGATAGTTCCATTTCTTAAGTACCATTGTACTTTAGAAATTATCCTTAAAGTTTTATTTTGAATTGCTTAAAGATGACTGTCAGCTGTTCCTCAAAGCGTAGCTCATCCCTAGACGCCGCATTGACCTAAGCAAAAATGTTATACTTTTTACATTTAGTTCTGATTTATATCCTAGCATTGGGTACAAAATTGCCTGAGCGGCTTTAAATTTTTGAATTATTTTAGTAAAGTGAGGTTAATAATTAAGTTTTTTATATAATATTAATCTTAAGTATTCTACTTCGTTATAACAAGAGACTGGTTTGTATTAATTTTAATATTATTATTCGGCATATTTCCTTTAGAGAAAACTTGCATGGGTTTTTCTCTACGTTTAATTCCATTTTTCATGCTAAACCAGATGCTAAGTTTATTTAAGTGTTCATTTAAAATATTAACAATTCATACTTTGTTTTTTTATTTTTAACAAATATGATGGTATCGTCTGCAAAAACTACTGAGACTGTATTCGCTTGGTTTGGGATTTCATTTTTATAAAGTAAAATTAACATCCCAGCAAATACAAAGATTCTGGGCATCCATCAGCCGCTATTTGGTTTCTCCGGTTCCGTCAATTAAAAGGTCGGCATCATTGATGCTGGGCCGGCAATAAGGTTCGCTAATGGCCCAACCTTGGGTGGCCAGCAATGCTGCATTGGCCACGCTTGACCCATGTGATTGCTTGTACATATCCTATATAGGACTGTCTAATAACCATATATATGGTTATTAGACATGGTCGTCATTTAATGTAACAGTTACTTTAAAACAGTTATCTGTTTGTAAACGTTGTTAGAGTAACCTGTTATTTTAAAATAGCGTTATTTAATAACAGACCTTTAAATGGCTCCAAGCTGACAGAGAAGTTGTCACACAATTTGGCAATTTATCGCTTTATTTGGCTGAATAATTTAAGTTATAATTATTATTTACTGGAACACAGCACGTTGTCTGGAACAGTTATGCGATAACGAAATGTTGTTGGGAAATTGTTCGTTATTCAAGGAACGGTCTATTAAGCAGAAACGAAATGTTGTTTGACAACTGCTCTTTCTCGTTTTTGAAGAACGGTCTGTTATACAATAACGTTTCGTTATTATATAACAGGCGTTATTTTAAGAACGCCTGTTATATAATAACGAAATGTTATTTCATAACAGTTGATTCTCGTTATTTCAGGAACATTATGTTGCTAGACAACATTTCGTTTCTTTGAAAGCAATATTTCATTTGTTGCTTTAAGAAAGGGAAAACTGGTTTCTTTCTTCATTTTTTAGATTTTTCGTATCTTTTGTTCTCGCTACGCTTGAAATAGATTCGGGATGGGGAAAATATAAGATTTTATTTTCAAACGGAATAATTATCCCTTCTGATTTCATTAAAGGAAATATTTTCCATACAGAAAAATATTTCGTTTGAAAAACGTAATTTAGTTGGAAATAATCTTGGATTTTAAAAAAAATTCAGTTTTAGTATAATTCTAGAAATTTTAAAGTGAAAGATTCATTATTTGATTTCTTTAACATTAAAAATTATTTTTGCGAAAGAAAAATCCAGTCTAAATGAATTATTATTTTTAAAAATAATCTGGAAAAAAATTGAATATAAAAAAACATTTCAGTTTATATAACCTATTTCCCAATAATTATAGAAATTTTAAAAGAATAAATAAAAATGTTACTCATTATAGGATTACATAAAGATTAGAAAAAAATTTCAGTTTCATTATAACTAGAAATTTTAAAAGATTTAATAAATATTCATCATAAGATTTAATAATAAATATTTACTTGTTAAATATAAAATAAAAATTATTAAATACTTATATTAAATAAAAATTAATTTAAATAATATTTGATTATAATTTAAATAAATATTAATTTAAATAAATATATAATTTAAATAAATATTAGTTTAAATAAATATTATTTAAATTAATTTTTATTTAATATAAGTATTTTATAATTTTTATTTTATATTTAACAATTAAATATTTATTATTAAATCTTATGAATAATATTTATTAAATCTTAAAATTTCTAGTTATAATGAAACTAAATTTTTTTTTAATCTTTATGTAATCCTATTATGAGTAACATTTTTTTTTAAAGATTAATTTTTATTTAATATAAATATTTTTAAATGATTTAAAATATAAAGTTTTGGCGGTATCTTTTCATGTTTTTGTAATTTTTCCTTTGCAAATATTAATCCTTCTAAGCTTGACAGTTTTTATGTATTGAAATTTAAGGTAAAAATTAAAGCCAGATGATTATTGAATAAAATTATTTAACTATTTAATTATTAGTTGTATTATTGAAATATTTACAAATTTTATCACGATGACATAAAAAAATAGGAACATAATCAAAGCTAAGTTTTATATATTCTATACTAAAAAAAATGGGGAATTTACTACATAAATCTTGTGTTATCATAAGTAATTTTTAAGTATCCTTGGTAATTTTATGATGACGAGTTTACATTGTTGAAAGAATTTTTTGAATTAAAATTAAACACAGATATTATTTCATTTAGGAAATTACCTATTAACTTAAACAAGAAGAAATCAGTGTAAATAAAAAAAATCCAGTTTAAATTCATAATATATTATTAAAAGGAAACGAACCCCAGATAATCCAGAAAATATAATTAAGATAAATATTTTTAAGTTTCTAGTTATAACATTTGTAGGTAATATCTTCATAAGTATAAAATATAAAGAAAATAAGTACAAGGAAAAAATAAATTCACGATTTAATTTAAATAAGTAATAAAAAATACGTAATAAATAAGTAATAAAAATATAAGTTTTCTTATGTCATAAATGTAAGGAAACTCATAAATATTGATATTTCATACTTTTAATATTTAAATTAATTATGATTCATTAACCTTTTTTTAAATCGTAATAATTAAATTTGAATATAAATAAATACAGTAAAATATTCAATAACAGAAACATATAACGAAATATTAAGTGACAACAATTTATTATTTTAAAATAAATATTATTTTATTAATATAAATAATTATTTTAATATAATAACTTGTTGAATGATACATGATAACACATATTTATTATTACGTGATAACGATGTTTTAAATGAGGTGCTATGTGATAAGGAAATGTTATTTAACACCATTTCGCTATTTTGAAAATAATGTTACAGAAAGAAACATCAAGTTTCACTTCTCATTTTGAGATTCTTCCTATCGGCTATATTCTTGTCTCGGGGCACTTCCGCACCAAATTCGGAGTAAGGGAAGTAATGGGAGTGGGAAATTTGTTCTCAGGAAAAAGACGGTTTCGGGTTTCTCTAAAGAAAGGAATTGACGATTTGAAGGAGGGGAGATACGAAAGAAGTAAACAGTTTGGTTTTTAAAATGATTGATTAGTCAGAAATAATGGAGCATTAAAAGAATTCGGTTTAATTATAATTATGGAATTTACTTCTGCATTTTTCTGCTTTTATTACCTTCTAATTCTATAATTTTCCATTGGAAAATTAAAATAATATAAAATACATTGTTTTAAAAGGTAAAATTTTAAATTAGGATACATTTTTCAATGATGTAAGAAATATATAAATAAATTAAAAGTATTTTATTCAATATGAATTTCTTTAAGAACATTTTTTTAATTTAAATATATATATGTGTATATATATAGATATATATATTATTAGCATAAATAGTTTATGAATATTTGGCAAATAATTTTCTTAGGTTATTAAACCAAATAGAAACAAATTTTAATCGTACTTAAGTAATTTTATATTAACAGTAATATAAAACTTATATTAATAAATTTATATTTGTAAACTCAGAAATAATTATTTTAATATGAAAATATTAATAAAAAAAAAAAACGAATAAAACAGTTGGATTAAAATAATTTCTTATGAAATTATTTTGAAAGTAAGTTTCTAATGAGTAGCAAAAAAAAAATATATAATAAAGGTAAGACACCCTCAAATCAATAGCAATACATTTATAAAAATAAAGTATTCTTAAGAAACAGCCTACTCTTTAATGTGCTAATTGATTAATTTATAAATTTTTCTTGCAACATTTCACTTTCTGGTTATCAATTTGTCCTTCACAAAATTTGTTGTATTTTTTTTTTTCAACACTTGATTCAATAAGAAATTTACTTAAAATTCAACAGTAGTAGTAGATAACAGTACAGTACAGTAGATAACAGTACAATAGATAACAATATGAGTGATTTCCTCAGCTAAAAAAAATCCTTAAAGTAGTTAAAAATATTTAACATTTTGGGAAAAATGCTTAGAAGATTACGGCTAAAACATGTGATTCTAAGAAGATCACGGCTATATGTGATTCTAAGAAATGCATTGATTACGTTGTTTTATTATAATCTTGAAAATGTAATTCAAGTTTTAGTGTTCTAAGATTCAATTTGAAACATTGTATTGAATTTTTAAAGTCAGATGCTTAGAAATTCTATTGTGTCATCTAAATGAAAATTTACTTTCAATTGTTTGTCAATTCTTTTAAATAAAACAATTATCAAAACAAATAAATATTAATTTTTCATTTGCCATTGTGTGTTATTTAGTATATATATATATATATATATATATATATATATATATATATATATATATATATATATATATATGGAAATATCGATATACATATAATGCTACAAATAATTACCGTACTGACTTTCTTAAAGACATAAAATTGAAATTCAATAAAAGGATTCCGTATTAAAAAAATTCCTAATATCAAATTAATTCAGTTTTTTATGCATTTTTAAGTCTAAATGAAAATTGGCACTATTCCTTAAACTATTGAACGTAGTGTTGCTAACTTTTCAATTGCTTGGCAAGATTTGCTTTGATTGTAATTTTAAAATTAGTTTTATTTGATTCTCCTTATTCCAATTTATAATATTGTGAAATAATGTCTAAATAATCAAAAATAAATATTATGTAAAGTCTTTTTGGATTTGTGTATCTTTTATAGCCTTATCAACTCAATGTTTGCCATTTTTTCCCCAAATGTTAACATTTGCTATTATTGATGTTTCTTTATAATTCTTCTTTATAATTTAATTGAATATTTATCTTTTTATATAGTTTTTTTTCTTAATAAACTTTAGTCTTTTAACAGTAAATAGATTATATTTAAATTTTAAATATCCATTTTTGAAAATCTTGCGTTTTTGTATAATGTTAAGGAAATGTTGGCAAAATTCAGGCAAATATTGATAAGCTTAAATAATTATTTTATTATTGTGTCAGCAAAGATAACTTTCGTAATAACATTGATCATTAATTTTATAAAGTAAAGCACATTTCAGTATAATGTGCTAAAGAAATTTCTTACATTTATTTCAACTTTGAATTTCCAATTTATTTTAGTAAAAATTATATTGTTTTCTACAAATACTATATAAAATAATCTGTAAAAAATATAGGAAGAGATAATTTATCGCAAAAACAAACTAGTTTTATCGATCATGATTTTTGTATCTAAAGTTTTTCTGTTAAATATTTTTTTCCTGAATATTGGAAAAAAATTTTTTAATTCTGCATTTATTGTTTTTTAGAGAATATTACAGCAAAGGGAAAACCAAATAGTGTAAAAAATGGAGGCACCTGAAAGTGATGGCATATTTTTGAAATTTGTTCAAAAGCACTCCAGATTTGAAAGGCAGATTAAATAAATGAAGAAAACTTGTAAATTAGAAAGTATTAAAGAAACTATGCAGATTTATTTTTGAATTTAAATAAAAGACATACTTTTTTTAATTTGAGTACCATCATAGGTAAAAAATGTTACTTGCATTAATGTATTAATTTTTGTTTCACTTTCTAATTTTTTAAAATTTTAATTCCAAAGCTATAAATAAATATTCCAAACAAATTTACCTATAAGAATTAAAACAACAAAAACCATAGGTAAATAATAAAAAATTTAAGTCATATATATAATTATCATTTTTCTCAACCTCTTGCCTCATGGAATTAATGATTAGGAGATGAAACTTTAATTTAACATACAAAGAAAATGCGTGCTTTATAATTCTATAAAATAATCATCAAAATAAACAATTAGTTGGAATTTTTATACTTTGAAGTTTCACCAATAAAATTACATTTATTCATATAAGAATTATTGAAACATCAATTTATAAGTAATGTAATAAAATTCAATACAAATAAAATAATATTTTAAAATTAATATAATAAGAATAAGATGTAAAATTTGGATAACAGCTTACTAAAGTATGCATTCGAAATTTATTTCTTGGAATCTTTTCCTATATACTTTTTAAAGAGCTAAAAGTGCACTTAATGTCATTTGATTTTCATGAAAAAAAAAAAAAAAAACTTTATGTGTTTTTCTAAAATAATCAAAACAGATTCAATATTGAATTAATACAGTTCCAATATTTCTATATTAACTTTACAATATATAAATTATTAGCAGATAAAAATGGATTTAGGGTTTTTAAAAAAAAAAAAAAAAAAAGAAAACTTTATTTGTAGAAATAAATAAGCTATAACTAGTACCACGTCGATAAAAGCAGTCGCCATTTCCGGCCAGACTGCACAGGACCGATGCATAACCAATAGGAATTTGCCAAATAGTTATTTTTCAATAACCTGTTAAGATTGTTATATTTTGAGCTGATAACAGTTACAAATAACTGTTATAAAATAATGATGGCAATTGGCGATTATTGATTGGCTTAGCAGAAGACTACATTTTTCATTGGTTTAAAAATAATGTTCTATGGCGATTAGTAACGAACTGTTATTGGCGGTTTTCAGATGTTATTGGCGGTTTTCAGGTGTTATTGGCGATTTTAAGGTGTTATTGGCGTTAATGAACTGTTATTGGTGGTATTGAGGTATATTAAAAAGTATTTTGGGAGCCAACTCATACTGGATTTTTAGTTGGAAAATACTTGATTTTTAAACTGTGCGTTAACCGGTCAAACAAACTTTTTATTGTGCCTTTCTATGAAAATCGCAGAAATTTCTTTCAGGAGAATAGCATTTCTTAGAATCACATATAGCCGTGATCTTCTAAGCATTCTTAGCATTTCATAATGCAAGTTTATATACATATATTTTGCATTAAAGAATTGTATTTTCATAAACAATAACACGCGAATGAAAATTAATCATTTTTTACGTAAATATTTAATTGTTTTGGGCTATTTTTCAAATATTTAAATATAGGATGAAAATAATTTTTCTGATACAGTGTAAATCAAGGATTTCTCAAAACGTTAAACACATTCATTCAGATTGTTGTGTAAGTTTTCTAATGTTATGTTTAATTGCTTAAACTCAAAGCATTTACATAAATAAATTAAAAAAGCTTCAATTATTTTTTAAACCTAACATTAAAAAAGGAAAAATAATTAGACATTTTGTTTTCATTTAAAAACTTACCAAACTGATTACTTTATAGAAATATGTTCATATAAAATGTTCTAAAAGTTTGTTTGAGTTAAGAAAAATATAATGTAAGAAAATGAATACATTTAAAATTTATTTTATTTTGTTGTAATAAAAATTTGAAAAATTTCTTTGTCTTATTCAAAATAGGAAATTTCCATGATACTTAAATTAATAAATAAACAAAAAAAAATGTGATGCAATAAATCTAAATGCATGTGCGATTTATAAAATAAGAAATTTACTTAATTAAATTGCATAAAAAATCTAAAACATAATAATTTAAGGATACCGTTTTTCTTTGAACTTAACCCTTTGGTAACAAGTACTTAACCCTTTGGATACATTTTACTAGTGATACTTTCGTCATCTGCTTACTTCAAAATACAATACACTCTTGAAATAGCTTAGAACTCAAAGAGTTAATGCTTTAACATAATAAATACTACGATGTCTTCCATACAGTATCACTTATTGAAACTAAATTATAAATTTCATTTATTTTTAGATAACTTTTCCTTATGCTTTGTTTGCTACTATTTCGTTTTGCTCACTAATAATTATTTGAAAAATTAGATCAAGAAAGATTTTCAAATTCTACAAAAATGCGTGATTGAGGCAGGGGTCGAAACAACGAACTGTTGAACTAATGTCCAGAATACTTCGATAAATACCAATGTCGATAAATTAACAGGTGAATTTGTAAAATATGCAGTATTTAATATCTTTTCAGTTTCAGGTAGAATGAGAACATTTAATAAATATTGCGTGCATAATTTCTTGGATGTCTAATTTTTAAAAATTCTGGTTTTTTTTTTTTTTTTTTTTTTTTTTATATGTATGACGTTTGAATAGTGTGACTAGCAAAAATTATACGAAAAGTTTCTCAAATTCACTCATTGTTTTAATGTTCGCAATTTTTTCTCAATAATGTTTCCTATATGTAAACATCAGTTTCATATTAGATAAAATGAATAAAAAGAAATATTTCAAATAAAAAAAGAAAACTTAAGACAAGCATTTAATATTTATTGCTCTATATACACTGAGTACACTTAAACTTATGATACATAAAATACAGCATATTCACAAAAATGTAGTTTAGAAACTGTATATTCAAATTAAAAACTAAGCAACACTTGTTGCATAAAATAATTAAACAAAAGGTAACATAAATCACAGTTCTCTGTGAATAAAAATAAAAACAAATAATTGTTATAAAACACACTTTAAATAATAATAAATATATCAATACAAAAATGTGCACTTATAGTTGTATGATATTCAAAATAAACACACACACACATAATATTCAAAATAGCAATATTCAGAGCTGCTAACATGAAACCACATGGTACAAAATGCAACAATGCAGAGGTGCCAAATATCTGACAAGCTCAAGAAGAAGAAGAACATGAAACCACCAGTACTTCCTCCAAAAAACCACCAGTACCCCCCCCCCCCAAGATACCTCCTCTATAGTTCATAAAAGAGTTATTCTCTGAAAATTTAAATCTTTCAAGATTATATATTAAGCATTTCCAGCTGCATATCATAATATATTCGAAAGAATCCCCCTTAAAGAAATTTAATCTTACCTCACCCCATAGCAAATATATTTTTGCCTCCATATTTAATCAATTTTATCACAAAGTTAAATAATTAATAACATTCATATAATTAAGATAACTCCACTTGTGAGAAAAAGGAAACATTTAAAATTATATAAAACACAGATAAAGTCACCATATAGCACTATAATTATGCTTTTCCATCACCATTAAAGCAGACATATTGATGTAAAATACGCCTAAATAGCTGCTTTTTACATCCGATGAATAATATATTTCCCTCAACTACATCTTCACGATAAAGATTGCATCAACAACATTTGACTGAGCCTTCCCCTCAAAATACATATTCACCTTCATAGAAATACGAAATTTAATACAACATCTCCATATACAACAGAAAAACAAAGTAATCCCCTGATAATTAATCAAAGTTCAATTGTACGATTATCACGAATATTACTTTCATAAAAACAGCTTCTTAAAGTAAATATATCCGAACAAGTAAATAACCTACCTAAATTTACATACTTTTGTAAGAAAGATTCAAACTCAGAATGAAAAAAAACTTGTTCTTGCCTCCAACTAAAAACACAATATCCATATAATAAAGCGAAAAAATAAGCATACCACCATATTCATCAGAATAGTTTCCCTTGTGAATGTAAGAAACTTAAGCAATCCACGACGACAAGTCTACCATACAACCAACAGAAGTAGCTTATGTATGAAATATGCAGCTTGTAAAATGAAATACGTTAAATGAGTAATATTTCTCCCTCACATCATATTTTCAGCTACATTTATCCTTATAACGAACTTCAATTAATCCACCCTATAAAATTATCATTTCCTCCTCCAATAATGAAAATAAAATAAATTAAGTGTAGTAAACGCTAACACTATTCATCTGAATAGTACCTACTGAACGGAGCATTTGAAAGAGTATTCCATAAGAAACAAATTTACCATTGAATCAACACCATATTTAAAGAAAATGTACCTCTTTGAATGCGTAAAAAGAGAGTGACATTTCTCCTCCACAATATTTTTTGACGAACCATTTCTTGTTAGAAAGAACTGATTATTCCCCTTCCCCATAAAAATAAACAATTCCACCCCTATATATAATGAAGTAACAAAAAATACAGATGTATTCAGAATAGAACCACCTGCAAATGAAAACCCTTTGAACGTATATTTCTTAAGCATAAATCCACATACATAACATAAACATAGAAACAGCAATAAAAGTAAATTTATGTACACAGAATTGAACTGTATTTTATAGCTAACTATTCATATTTCATCTTCTAATAATACTATAGAAGAAAGATTACTTCTTCAGAAGGATCTACAATGAAAACACTCATTCATTTTCCCTCCATCACCAAGTAATAAATACGAATTTAAACGTTATAAGAATAACATGCTGCAAGATGGCATGCTGCAAGATAACATGCTGCAAGATGGCATCAATTTAATGAAAAACATCCCACAAAGACAAAATCGTAGGACCAGAATAAGTAGTTATATTTACAATAAATGCATAACTCCTCAAATGAAGCGTGCTATGAGTAATATTCCTCACTAACACACTCTAAGAAACATTTGATGACTTAACCTGATGACTTAACCTTCCCCTAAAAAATATAATTCCACATCCACATAAAGAACATAAAATATAACATGTGACTTCCTGTGATAAGAAAATCAAGCCTTTTGAGAACGTTAGTTAAAGCTATGATTTTGGTCAGCGAATAACGGTAGACCACTTGGATGAGAGTTAAGCATGAAGTACTCTCAGAACTGATATATTGACAAGTTATACAAGTTACAATAATTTTCCATACTAACAAAATTGAATTATTTACGCTTTTTTACTATGATTAATAATTATTTGTTAAATTGTTATTGAAATCAGTATGTTACATGTCAGCAATTCAATTTTGGGTGGCTTTCTAGACTACTTCTGTGGAAGTTTTTTTATTCTTAAAGCGAATGGATATTGGCATATATTTTGCAGTTGAGTGAAATAATAAAACAGCATTTAATGAAAGTTATTACTTGCAAGTTTTCCTGAATTAAATCTGTATTTCCCTCAAAATTTCAAAGTGTATACGGACTAGATTCTGGTGTAGAAAAACAGCTCTTTATAGTTACAATTTCAAGATTTGAATGCTTAAGAAATCATCTTTCAAATATAAATTAGTATATGTGATTAAAGCAAAAAAATAAATAAATAAATAAAGTTAATGCGAAGAATTAACTAAAGGTAATTGAAAGAAAACTTTGGTTGAGAATTGCAAAGCACGCATATGAATTAAATGTTTAAATACATCCCTAAAAGTTTTCTGTGCAAAAATATAAGCAATTCCTTTTATTATAGCAGTTAACTACATCTAGTTTTATACCATCAACAATACTTTAGTTTACATCGTATTTACAATGAAACGTGAGGTATTTACTTTGAACCTTAAAATTTATTAACGATGTGAATTTTTATTGCGAAGAATTTGGAAACTACTGTGCGCAATTATTTGCAAGTGCATCTTTAAGGTATAAGACTAAATTTCACAGTACTGAAATTCTTTTAACTTTCCACACATATTCCCTAATAAAATATGGTTTCGTAAAAATTTTTGCCTAATATTCTTGCCTACGAAATATTAACTTAAATTTCTTAACTATACCTGAACTTAGAAAAATTACCATTGTTTAAAAAACTAAAATTAGAAATATACTCTTTATACATATTTGAGTAAGGTATTCTAGAATATAGAATTCTAAATTTGTGACACAAGAAGGAAATCGATCATAAGCTTTAAAATTTAAAAAGTCTCATTCATGCTGATAAAGTGAATTATAAATATTTACTTAATATTAAAGGTTCTTCAAAATACATTTCATTCTACTGTCTCGAAAAATCTGAGTATTCATGTTACTGGATTCTCAACAGATTTTAACTTATCACTCATAACATTCTACTTATTATTTATGTTTTAAAGTAACCATAACATAACGTTAGTAAACTTAAATTTTCTATAATATTTTTATCGGCCTCAAAAGCGATTAATAGTATCATTTAATATGAATTTACTAAAGTAATGACATTCACATATCTTCAAACAAAATGTGTGTCAAAGCTGTACGAGCATTCAACGAGACATTAATATTCTCTTACAATATTTTAAGTCGAGTACTTTTTGATCATTTATTCAAGAGCTTGCATGAGTAATTCTGAATAAAATTTAAAAACTTTCATTCTTAAAATTTATGACGTAAAGTGCTTTAAGATAAAAATTTTAAGCAATTTAAATTAAAATTACAAAGCAATAGTTAAGTTATCTGAAAGAATAACTGAATATAATTCACAAAAAATTAAGAAATATCAGTTCTTAAGATCGTTTCAAACTTTCGAGAACATTTACAAAGCCCTCTGTTTCAATATAATAAGCGATTAGGATACGTTTACGAAATTACAGGAGCTTTGTTATTAACACAAATCTTTACAAGAGCCGTGTTCCCGCTGCTGGATGGTACGACAGGCACCAGGGTTATAATGGCGCATTTTCCCCAAAGGACTAAAAATTCTGTACACCAGTTTTACTTTATTACAGTATTCTGCATACGATGTCTAGGATGGATATTTAATACAAAGTATTATAAACACGGGCATACAGTTTGATTCAACTACCAAATTTATTACCTAAGTCCAAGCCCCATTCTGCTCAAAGTTCCGTAATATATTCACCAGACTGTCAAACTAACTTGCTTTCCTAACGAACTGCTTATGTAAGCTTACACAAAGCTTTTTAGTCCTATTTTCTTAATCAGAATGGAAATCACCCAAGCTACTTGATGAAAAGGCATTTATTGGAAATTCTACTGGCTTGTAAATTTTTTCCAAAATATTTCTAAGCAAATAGTATCTGTCAATTTTCGTTGCCTTGAGGTTATTTTGCAGTAGTGTTTTTATGCGATAGGTATGCAAGATCTTATTTGACGACTTATTTTTGCGGGAGGCTATAATCTGTAGTAAAAACGTTTCCTTTTATCTGAAAATAGAACACAGCTGTACATTAAATTAAATATAACTAACAAAATGAGTTGGAGGTACAAATTAAAACGGCTCAGGTATGGAATAAAAAAATTAAGCCTCCACAAAATAACTTGCATAATGTTAAGTGCTAGATCCCCCTACTATCGATAACATACCTGAGCCGTTCACTGACCCAGAAGTGAAATGGGTAGAAGCTTCTCCATTCCGGCTGAGATCAACACCTCCAAGATAACAAGGCCGTGACCGTGAATTATCATCAGAGCGAACGAAGTGCGCAAGCGTAGTGAAACTGCGCGTCGGATAGCTATCGGTATCAGTTTGTCTAGGTATAGAATATATATTGATTAAATAGTTAACGAAATAACAAACGCAACTGAATGAATATTTTATGTTAAAATAAATCACACAGATAAGTTCTCAAAAATAAATTATTTGATATTAATAAACTCAAGGTCAATTCAAGAGCTATATTCAAGGAGGAAAAGGCTGAATCACCCACTTACGATTTTTCGGTTGTTTCTCAAACCAATAAATCTTGCATATTTTGTAAAAAAAATCATTCGACGGAGAACTGTAGCTTGAACATCGAAGAAAAAAAATGAGAAGCTTTCGGCAGATGTTTTTTATAACTTGGTGTAAAGCACAGAATTAAAGATTGCAAATCGGGACTGATTTGTAACACATGCGGAAGGAAACACAACCAGACTATTTGTTTTAAATCGTTAAAAAAAAAAAAAAAAAAAAATGAGATTCAGGAATCAAAAATTGAGCCGTCAATAGTTTCTGCGGTTTCGTATAATGAAAGGAATAAAATATTATTCCAAACTTGTTGTGTAAAAGTGAAGTCGCTTTCCTTGAATGATTGTTTGCATGTTAGTCCAAATATGTATCCAGAAATGTTTGATATTCTTTTGAGATTTAGACTTAGACCCGTAGCTTTTACTTCAAGCCTTTTTAAATATTTTAGTCCACAAAGATAGACGTTACCCAATTTTTCTTTACCAAGGATTCGGGACAATTCTACACTACCTATAGTTTACAGATTCACTAGAGTTTTGTTCGTGATAAATAGTAGTCCTACTCTATTGGTGGCAACGATTAAGCATCACTTGGTGAAGTATTTTGAAAATTATCCTGAAATTGTATCGCTCTTGAAAGATAATATCTATGCGGACGATATAATTGGAAGTCACGAGACTGTAGAACAAGCTTTATCTGTTACAATAGAATCCAAAAATATTTTCAATGTAGCAAGTTTACAGTTGCATAAATAGCGAACAAATTCTGAAGACTTGCAAAAATTATGGAAAGGGAACAATATAATTTCAGTTGATGATTCCAAAACCATAGGAGAGGGAAATATTCCTTAAAAAGTTTTGGGTATAGTGTGTGATAACTGTAAAGACTTATTTTATTTTGACATGCGTCAATTAATTGAGTTTGTGTCAAAGAGAATAGACACTAAGAGATTTATACTACAAGTTTTAGGATGAATATTTGACCCATTGGGACTTCTTGGGCCTTTTACTTTACGAATCAAGATTCTGATGCAAGATGTTTGGTCATTAGATATAGACTGGGATGATGACCTGCCTATTGATTTAATTTTAGATTGGAAAAATTCGTGAAAGGAAATCCCTGAACTGTCAGATTTTTCTATACCATGCTATTATTTTGCTGACTTACCAGTTGATAATTTCAAAAGTCTTCAACTATACCTTTTTCCGGACAATGCCAAAACATTTCTAAAGGCTAAAAAAGAAGTTGACTTCCTGTGTAATATAATTTTCAGTGACAAATTCCTAAATTTTATCGCCAAAGAAAGAATAATTTGGAAAAACATAATAGAGCGGGCAGCATGGGCTTATGAACGGTTAGTGAAATCTGTGAAAGAGTGTTTAAAGAAAATCATCGGTAAAGCTCTATTAGGTTATGAAGAAATTTCAACCTTGCTTGTGGAAGTGGAAGCAGTCCTCAACCTACGTCCTTTGACTTATGTTTACAGCGAAAATGACGAGCAACAACCACTGACATTTATGCATTTTTTGAATTTTGGTCATGGGAAAAGTATTTATCCAGTGACATTTGCCGAACTTATTGAAAATGGATTAAACATATCATCGTTGATGAAAAGAAAGAAATATCAGACTTTGTTTATGAAACAATTATGGCATAAATGGAAGCAGCAGTATCTCCTAGATCTGAAAACTGCTCAGTCTCTGAATAATCCTCATCCCCAATGTGAACTAAGCAAAAGAGATGTGCTTATTGAAGATAATACCAATAATAAATTGCTTTGGAAACTAGGTAGAATAGATATGGATATATTGGGCGAGATAACAATAAAGTCCGTTCCTACGAATTGAAAACTGCTAGTGGTCTGCTGAGAAGAACCGCACAACATCTCTACCCACTGGAAACACATAAAAACTTTAACTTTTTCAAAACTTTATTTTGAACTTTGAATTCTTTGAACTTTATTTTATTAATTCTCCTTTTTTTTCAGCAAATTTCACTTGAAAAATTAAGTGCAAAACATTTGAACTATTAACATTTTTTTTACAATTTTAGAGACTTTATTATTATTAAAGTAAAACGTTAAATTAAAGTTAAGAGCAATTAATGATGTAGTGTAAAATGTCAAGAATAACTAGTCGAAAATATTCATTTTTTCTATTTATTACTAATTAACAAAAATTATTAAAATGCTGTTATATCGAAATTCGAATAAACAAGAGTGTATCAAAATACAATATATACGAAGTAACAACGATACGACGACTACTAACAAGAGTTTTTTGTTTATAGCCTTTTGGGGTTGTTGGAGCGCTTGGCGAAAGGAAGAAACGCCAACATAAGCACTGGCGCCAACATCCCGCCGGGCCTTGAAATATCATTTCAAAAGCAGTGTTTACAATATAACAATTTGAATTATTCACACAATAATAATAGAATAGATTAATAACACAATATATACATAAACAATATATTAAAACAATAACATTATTTTTAAATATTTAAACAATAGATAAAATAGCAATTTTAGACACAGGTTTTTTAACAAAATTTCCATTTGGTAGTTTGAACTTTACAACACGAATTTTATTATCAGCACCTGGATAAGTTTGTACTATTTTTGCAATTATCCAATGTGCAATTGGAAGACTATCTTCTTTTACTAATACAATTGTATTTGGTTCAACATTTAATTTATCAAATTACCATTTGGTGCGCGCTTGTAAATTGTTCAAATAATCTCGTTTCCAGGATTTCCATACACCTTGCACAATTTTAGTGATTCTCTTGTATTTATCAAATCTATTATTTTCTATAGAACACAAATCTGGTTCGACGATGCCACATATAGCTCGTCCAATTAAAAAATGTCCAGGTGTAAGAACATCAAAATTATCAGCTTCTGATGAAAGGGGAATGAGAGGTCTGGAATTTAGCATTCCTTCTATTTGAACAGTTATTGTGAGGAATTCTTCTAAAGTCAAAGCTAAATTACCAGTGATACGTTTCAAATGAAATTTGAACGATTTAACACCTGCCTCCCAAATTCCACCAAAATTCGGTGATTTGGGAGGAATGAATTTCCATTCGACTCCTTCAGTGGAGAGAAAATTAGCTACTTCCTCACTTGGTTGTATTAGAAAATTGTGCAATTTTTTCAATTATTTTGATGCCTTTACAAAATTTGAAGCATTATCAGAAAAGATTATAGCACATTTACCACGACGCGAGAAAAAACGCTTTAAAGTAGCAATGAAAGCATCTGACGATAAATCTGTTACTAACTCTAAGTGTATCGCTTTAGTAGCGAGACACACAAAAAGAGCAATATAAATTTTGTTTAGGATACCTTTACGCTGATTTTTAAATTTAATCAAAAAGGGGACACAATAATCCACTCCTGAGTGGTAAAATGGAAATATTTCTACAACTCGTTGCTTGGGCAAGTTGCCCATAATTTGATTAGCTAAAATTGGCTTGTTCTTAAAACAAGTAACACATTTGTGTACTATTTGTCTGCATTGATTTCTACCACTAATTGGCCAAAATTGCTGCCTTACAAGATAGCGTAAAGAATTAGGTCCAGCATGCAAACATTTTTTATGAAAATATTCCAATATTAAGGTAATAAGCTTATGACCTTTAGGTAAAAGGATAGGATGTTTAGCATTTTCGCTTAACTTGGAATTAACCAGTCTACCTCCGACACGTAAAATTTGATTTTCCTCCATAAAAGGGTTTAGGATTTTTAACTTACTTTGATTCGATATGTTTTTACCCTGTTTCAAAGCTGTTATCTCTGCTCCAAACTCTTGAGCTTCAGCATCCCTAACTAAAACATCACGTGCATGATTAAGTTCAGCACAGCAAATAAATTGACCTAATTTTACCTTTATCTGAAACTTGCGAATGAACCTGAAAATAAAACTTAAAATTCGGATAAGTTTCACATAATTATTTGAAAATTTATATAAATTGTCAAAAAAGTCATTAGGGGCAGTTGATTGAACAAAGCTTTTCACAACTGGTTTAAGTTCTTTAACATATGCCGGGTCAGTAAACGCACAGTCTTAGTTTGTGGTCAAGTTTGTGTCACAATGTAAAAACTCAGAACCTAACGTAAAAAAGTTTATTCTCGATAAGTTCGTCCACGGAAAGTCCTCTAGACAAGGGATCTGCTGGGTTGTCCTTTGATTTAACATGATGTCATTTGAATTTGCTTGTTAAATCCGTTATTTGGACAACTCTGTTGGCTACAAAGCATTTCAAAAGGTGAGGTGATGTTCGTATCCATGAAAGAACAATAGTTGAATCTGTGTAAAGATGCACTTTGTCTACATCAAGTTACATTGCCTGAAGAGTCTGGTTTACAAGTTTTGAGAGAAGCACAGCTCCTAAAAGCTCTAAGCGTGGGAGTGTTACTCGTTTAACTGGTGCTATTCTAGATGTACTGCATAATAAATGCACACTGATATTATGGAAACAATCTTTGCTGCGAACATAAATACAGGTTCCATATACTCCTTCTGAAGAATCTGAAAATCCATGAATTTCTACAAGCGTAGTTTCCTTTGGAATGACACAGCGGGAAATTTTCAACAGATCAATTTCTTGTATACTACGAATAAAATTTTGAAATTCTAATCTTTCTTTTGCAGGAACTTCTGTATCCCAAGGTAAACCTAGCAACCATAATTTTTGAATTAAAATTTTAGCCTTTACTGTAAGAGGACCGACCAGACCCAAAGGGTCATATAATTTAGCAATGAATGATAATATTGTCCTTTTCGTTAAAATGGTCGGGTAATCATTATTCGATGTAAAGTGAAAGCTATTCTGTTTAGTATTCCAAGACATTCCTAATGTCTTCACGGAATGACTTTCATTATTTCCAAAGACATATTCTTGATCATCTGCTGATACTTGTGAAAGTAGTTTATGATTATTAGAGCTCTATTTATACAAATGCATTCCGACTGCTTTTAGCATGCCTATTAATTGGTGCTGAATTTTTAAAGCCGTTTCTTCATTTGGTGCACCACTGAGCACATCATCGACATAAAAATCATTTTTCACTATGGGTGATGCTAACCGAAAGTTTTCTCTTTCATCTTCAGCTAATTGAAGAAGAGTTCGGGTAGCCCAAAATGGAGCACAATTTGTTCCGTATTTGACAGTAGACAAACGAAAAGTTTTCAAGCCAGCATCGGGATTATCTTTCCAAACAATTCGAAGTAAATCTTGTTGCGAATGGTGGATCTTTATTTGTCTATACATCTTCTGCACATCAGCGGTGAAAGCAACCAAACGTTTACGAAATCGTAAAAGTGTTGACCAAAGTTCATCTTGAACAGTTCCACCTTTCATTAATATATCATTCAAAGATATACCATTGGAAGCTTTTGTTGAAGCACTGCTTAGCACTGGTCTTAGTACTGCTTGGTGAGGAATATAATAATGAGGATTTGGAATAACACTTTCATTAACTTCTTCCATATGTCCAAGATTCTCGTATTCTTTGAGAAAATCGTGATAAAGTTCTTTAACAATTGGATTTTTATCAAGGCGAATTAAAGTACTATTGAGCCTTCTAATGGCCAAATCTTTGGATAGACCAAGCTCAACTTTGTTGTTTACTAAGGGCATTTCAACTATATAACGACCATCAATATCTCTAGAATGTGTATTCTCAAAATGTTCCATGCAATATTTAAATTCATCACTCATAGGAGACTTTTCTGTCAAAGCTTCAACTTCCCAGAATGACCTTAAGGTTTTGTCTAGATTACTCTCTTCCACGACTAAATGACAATAGGTTTCGTTTATAGAAATACTTGGCACACTACCAGTGATTAAATATCCAAAATATGTATTTTGCAGCAAAATATGTTTATTTATTCTAATTTAACTAGGTTTCAAAATTTCGAAGAAAGTTTTAGCTCCAAGCAAAATATCAACTTTCGATGGTTCAAAAAATCGAGAGTCTGCAAGTTCGATACCCATAGGCAGTTCTAAATTGTGAATGTCTAATTGTCGCGAAGGTGTCAAATTAGTAATTTTAGGAGCTACTAAGAATTCGATATTTGTCACGAATTCATTATCTTTACTGGAAATTACTGTGTTTACTAAATGTCTATTTGATACTAACGACCCATTAAATCCTCCAACTGGAACATTAATCTTATTTCTTTTTAATCCCAAGTATGTTGCACAATCATTAGTCATGAACGAAGCTTGGGACGCACTATCCAATATCGCTCTACACCTCTTAAATTCTCCGAGAGAATCTTTCACATAAATAAAAGCAGTACTAAGGAGAACATGTGTTGTTTTTGTTTTCGAAAAAAATTCTGAATCGTTTCCTCTTTCTTCGCCACCCCAGTTGAAGAGTCTTCATTTTCGAGAGGCGCCTGGTGGGGGGAAAAAAGGGAGAAGCAGATTGGAAACTTTCAGAACTGCTTTCATTCGGTGTTTGAGGAATTTGTCTGGAGAAAAGTTTCGTATCAGATCTATGCAAAAGAGAGTGATGTTTTTGGTGGCATTCGATACATCTAGATTTAGATAAGCATTCGTTTAATTTATGTGATGAATTTAAACAATTCAAACACAGATTTTTAGATTTACAAAAATTAAACCTTTCAAATACTTTCATTTTCAAAAATAATTGACATTTATATAAAGAATGATTTGAATCACAAAGAATGAAATATTGTGAAGCAGATTTAATCAAAAAAGTTTTAGGTTTGTAAGATGGAGATGAGTTTTTGCCGTTAATATTCATGGTGTTTGAAAATTTGGGTTTCGAATCTAAACAAGCAGCTTTTAAGTTTTCTAATATTTGATATCGTTTTTCTAAAAAATTAATGAAAGCATCCCAAGTAGGCACTGCATGAGAATCAACAGTCAATTGGAATTGTCTATGAGTTTCTTTATCTAGTTTTGCACAAATTAAATTTATCAATAAAATGTCAACAAATTTATTACGTTCAAATTCAAATGCTTTTAAAGATCGAATGTTTTTCTGCAAATTGTCTATGAACATGCGAAGTTCTAAAGGATTTTCTTTTGTTAATGGTTTGTAGTTAATTATATTTTGCATATGGCTTTCAACGATGAGTTTGGTATTCTCGTAACGAAGGGTGAGAGCTTTAAGTAATGACTCAAAATTGTCATTTGGTGACTGAACCTGTTTTGCAGCACCTTTAAGATAAGCATTTAAATAGTAAAACTTCTGAGAGTCTGATAAAGTAGGATTATTATCTATTAGATTTTGAAACTGTTGCTTAAAAGAGCTCCAGTTATTATATTGACCATCAAATTGGCTTAAAGGAATTTCAGGTAAACGAACACTTTTCTCAACAATGGAACTTTTGTTTTTAACTTCAATAGATTTGTATAGAAAAAGTTTTAGACTGATCTGAAATTCTTGAATATCTTCATCAATTTTATCCAGTACTTTTTCAGCTTCTTTAAACTCATCGTCATTTTCGATTTCAAAATATTCATGTTTGACGACTTCAAATTTCGTTTTTATATTCTCCAATGAATCTAGAACTGCTCGAAGTGCAGTTTCTTCTAAATCTTCCAGTGGTTTCGACAAAAGTTTAGTTAATTGGGCTTGAATACTGCCGCGTTTTCGTATTTGTAACTTTATAGATGCCATAATTTCTATTTGTTGCTCAGGCTTCAGACTGACCATAAAATGTAGTGTAAAAGAATAACTAGTCGAAAATATTCATTTGTTCTATTTATTACTAATAAACAAAAATTATTAAAATGTTGTTATATCGAAATTCGAATAAACAAGAGTGTATCAAAATACAATATATACGAAGTAACAACGATACGACGACTACTAACAAGAGTTTTTTGTTTATAGCCTTTTAGGGTTGTTGGAGCGCTTGTCGAAAGGAAGAAACGCCAACATAAGCACTGGCGCCAACAAATGAGTCTTTTGAATGTTAAATGAATGATTAATAATAATTTGTCTATTGAATTCTTATATTTTTGTGTTTTTTGCATTTATTGATGCTATCCTTTATGTGCAAGTAATTTTTAATAGCTATTGATTGAATGTTATGAGTTTATAAAGGTTAATCTTAATTGTAATATTAATTAGTGAACTCTATAAAGAATACACGTGGGGAGTGGGAAGAAAAAGTTTTAATAGATGGCGCTATCGCCACACACACAACTACTCTTGTATGATATTTAAGACTTTATATTTTGATTTGATAAAGAGAAGCACTCTCACACACTCACATACACACTCTTTCTATGGAACAATAAGTTCCTTTATATTTCTAGTATATAATAGATTGCTTAGAATTTATGTAAATTTTCTATTGTGTGTGTACCTTTTGTGTTTATTAAAATTGTTTTTGTTTTAATATATGATAATATACGCTACTGGCCATTAAAATTGCTACACCAAGAAGGCGACATACTACAGACGTGAAATTTATACGAAAGGAAGAAGGTGCTGTGATGTGCAAATGATTAGCTTTTCAGCGCATTCAGACAAAGCAGGCGCCAGTAACGGCACCTACATTGTGTTTAAATGAGGAAATTGTTCAGCTGGTTCCTCATACACAAACTGCATTTGAACGTTGTTGCCTGGTGAAAAGTTGTTGTGATGCCTCGTGTAAGAAGGAGAAATGCGTACCAGCACGTTTCTGACTTTGATAAAGGTCGAATTGTAGCGTACCGGGATTGCGGTTTATCTTATCGCAGTATTGCTGCTCGCGTCGGTCGAGATCCAATGACTGTTAGCAGAATATGGGATCGATGGGTTCAGGACGGGAATACGGAACGCCATGCGGGATCTCAACGGCCACCTATCACTAGCAGCCGAGAAGACAGGCATATTATCCGCATGGCCGTAATGGATCGTGCAACCACATCTCGAGCCGTGAGTCAAGAAACGGGGTCGTTTGGAAGACAAGTGTCTGCACGAACAGTTCGACGACGTTTGCAGCAGCATGGACTCAGCTCGGAGACCATGGCTGCGGCTTCCCTTGACGCAGCGTCGTAGACCAAAGCGCCTTCAATGGTGTGATCAACGACGAACCTGGGCGCACGAATGGCGAGACGTCATCTTTTCAGATGGAAGAAGGAAACCTGTCGTTATTCCGAGCTAAAGAAATTTGCTCCGTTCTTTTCAGCGCATGCGCAGAAAATCTTACATTTAAAAACGGATGAATCATTAAAAGTGTTTTAGACAGAACATATGGAAACCATTGAATATATATTAAAACTTTTTATTATATAAGTATTTTTATTACATGCAGTGTCGGCAAGACTTGCTTAGGAGTTTCCGGGCTGAGCCAACTGACTTCAGTCGAACGCTTTGGGGGAAGACATAGGGGAAGCTTTGACATAATGATTGATGGCATAACAAGAGAAGTTCCTCAGAGTACCTAAATAGTTGAAACTTTATTCAGATGATGAATCTATGTTATTTTTATTATTATTATTATTTTTATTTTTATTTTTTATTATTATTTTTTTAATATACAGTTTAAAGTATTTACAAATCAAAGGGGAAACTCAATGCTGATTTAATAAGTGAATGACACTTGTATCTGAGTGAAGTGGCTTATCATTGTGCTACTTAAAACCTTTTTTTTTTAAATTTTAAAACACATTGAGTATTAAGAGACAAACATACAAAAGGATTCTGGGGTAATGAAAATTCAGTAAAACACAAAAATACAAAAGATCCTAGAGGGTTATTTTAGTTAGTAGTAAGAACAATTAATTAATATAGTATAAATAAAGTTTGCAATAGTGGGAATATATATATACAATTGGTAGGTCAAATCCTGATGGATCATGGAGGTAATAATTGTAAGGAGGATTTAGGGGGTGGTCCATGGCGATAACTTTAGGACATCTTTGGGCTGGTTAAAGTTTTCTTTTGCATAGATGTTGTAGCCAAGAAAAAATTGTTAGGTTTTTAATTTTGTGGGTCATTATTTGTGTTTGGTGCGCTTGTGCCCATGGCTTTCAGAAGAGTGTGGAGCTTGTCTATAGGGTTTGTTTGACTTTGCTTAAGGGGGAGGAAGTTTGGTAGCATTGGAAAAGCATAAAAATTTTTGTTGAGTTCTGTGGCTAATAGGATAATATTCTGAATGCTGTTTGGGATTCATTGTAAGTTGGTTATTTGTGAGTTTGAGGTAAGTGCAGTTGTTTGGGGTGGGGATATTAAAGGGGCAACATTAGAGGAGACAGCGCGCGCATAAGATATGTTAGGCCTAGTTAAATTAGTTTGTGCGGGGAACATTCTATTTTGGTCTAAATGTTGTTTTTTTTTTTAGCGGGTTCTTGGGGCAGTTGACATAAGATGCGGTGTAGGCTCCTCCACAGTTACAGCATTTAGGCTTCTCTAGAAAATCGTGGGGGCATTCTTTGGTAGCATGTTGCTCTCCACATTTAACACAATTGGGCCTTAGGTGGCAAACTGATAAGCTGTGCCCGTAGCTCTGACAATTCCCGCATTGTAGGAGCGTTCGATGTTCATAATGTTCAACCTTTACAGCTAGGTGGCGTAGGTAATTGATTTCATAATTTTTTTGATAATCAGCAGATTTTTTAATTGCTACCAAAAAACATAGAATTGGTTATTTTTTCCTATGTTTTGTCATTACGGCAACACTAAGTATTTTTATAATAAAAACTTAAGTGTATCATTATGTAAGAGAGGTAGTAAAATGGCCTAAGTATTTCTGATCATGCTGAATGGAATATTGCTGATCTATCAAAAAATATGTAACTCCCACCTTAGACAGGTTTATAGTTTAGAATGCACTTTAACCGTTTGAGTGCGACGAAGCGCTATAGCGTTTCGCTTGTTATGCGCCAAAAATGCGGAGAAGCGCGATAGCGCTTCTTTTGTTTTGTTAATTAAATTACTATACATTTCATTCCGCACTTTTAGCATATATATAAGAAAACTCTTCAGCACTCAAACGGTTAAACTGCAGATCTGACTTGAGTAAATATAACTGAGAAATAAGCAAAGTAAAGATTCTTTCTAAATTTCGATTTCGAAAATTTTTCATATACTGCAAAAGAACTTTAAAATGTAAGTTCATATGATTTTTTTTTATAATTTATTTGAATCATTTTAAAATTCAGATACTAGAATGAAATGCGTAGAATCATTAGCACTCTGGTTTTCGATTCAACAGTTCTCAAGTTGGATTCTCACTATGGACTTAAATGTTTGTAGCAGTTCAGAGTTCACTTTGAGCAGTTGGTACCTGCCTAATTATCTTTTATGGGTAAAAAATTACCATTGAGTTACAAACCTAAAATTATCTGGAATGCTAGAAATTAATATCAAAATTATGTAATTGGGTCAGTTGAAAGATGTGTCATGAGATATTCTTTGTAAGAAGAGAGTTAATGATAAATTATTTATAATTAATTATGTATTAAAGTTCTTATATTTTTAAATTTCTGTAACATTTCTCGATTTTTAATGAACATTTCGGATAAAGAATTTAATTTTTAGAATTTTATTTTAAGAATAAAATCAAAGCAAATGTGTAAACATTTTGTGACATGTTGGTATTTAAAAATATAATTCAATTTTCCATTGTAAATCTTTTATAAAAATAAACTCATTCTATACACCGTATTAAAAATGAACTTTACTTAAAATTTAAAATAAAATCCACAAGTTGACTTCATATTGCATAACCAGACAGATGAAAAATTTGGCTTTTTAAAATCTTTTCAATACTTTTCGTATAGAAAGATATAGTGCGTACATTAATTATTGCTGGAGGAAATAATTTTGAATCTGAAGCAAGCCTCTTGATAAATATGCTTCTGAATGCATGTCTATCTCTATTAATCAATAGTAAGCAGGATAGAACTTAGAGCTACCCTATTCAAAAACAGAAATTTTACTATGGTGAGTCATCTCCAACATAGTCACTACTTTTCTACTCACTACTTTTAAATTCACTACTTTTAAATATTCTGAATTTATTTCTGATACATTTTGAATCAAAATCAGTATACAAAAAATTTTAATTAATTAAGCTTGCTCCAGTCCAGTATAAAATGTAAGTTTACACAATTCAACATTAAATTACAATATAAGAAAAAAAAAAAAAAACTAAATATCTTTTCTTTATAACAATCTTAAAAGAACTTTAAACTGTGTATCATACAAAAAAACTGGCTAATGCATATGAAATTTGTGACTAGTTTGATGACAAAAAAATTTCAATTTATTTATATATATTCATAGCGTATATATTTAATTATAAAGGTAGTTTTGTAGAAAAAAATTTATAAATAAATTATATATAAGCAAAATATAAGTATATATTTTAATTTCTCGATTTTAAACACTTTTCAGAGAACATAGACTGTCAGTGGGGGAATAACCAGCTCTTCCCCTTTTGAACATTTTTCAGTTTATTTAACGATATATATAAAGGTATATATACTTGAAGTTCTTAAACTAATTTATAATTTGTGTCGATTATAAGCTAATCGACCTAAATGCTGATCTTAAATGCAACCTAAATTGTAGGGGCACACTTATTTGTATTTGATATAATACTTTCATTTATACGCAACTTTTTTTTCAATGAATATTTCTAATAACTTTTTTTGTATCTCAGTAATAAAATCAACACACATCTCATATATAAACAAAGTTTAAGATTAAATAAATAATGTATCACTTTTTTCCAGCATTTTCCTATTTAAAATTAAACTACTATATTAATCTCACTCCATCAGAGCAGATAGAGATAAAACAAGGTTAGCAGATTTCTTTCGGTTTAATTTGTATATACCAGGGGTGGCCAAACTTTTGGGATCCGGGGTCTACTCCACATTTAAAAAATCGAAGGCGGTCTATCAATAGCAGAGCTAAATTAACGTACATATTTATTTTCGGTAACGAGTTTTTCTCATTATAATAAATTCGTAAAATGATAAATTTTGTAGTTTTTCTAAAAAAAAAATTAATATTTATGTTTACAAAATAAAAATTTACTAACGAAAATAATCAAAGTATTCATATATCAAAAACTGACCATCCTATTCACTTCGTTTAGTTGAAATTTGGCACTGTATATCTGCGACAAGTTTATCATATTGTGGCTAGTACGAGCTTATTGCAATGCATAAACACGAAATTAAATGTTCATCTGTTAAATGCCACCGATGTTTGTTTTTCGTTCATGGTTGAAAAAGCAGATTCGCAAAGATACCTCGATCCAAAGTATGATTTCAAATACAAAATCAATTTGTGTAAATATTTGGAAACGTTTCCTCGGAAATTAATTTCCAAAAATCTGTATCGTTAAATATGCTCTGGATTTAAGAAATATATCGCATCTTAATTTAATCATTTCTTCCTTGACCGTGACTAATGTGATATCTATTAAATGTCCTATTTTTTCAGATACTCCATTAATGTTTCATGAAATGGAAATATCATAAAATTGAGTATTTATGTCAACCTAATTAAGTCAGCGAATCTTCTTTCAAATTCTTCAAACAAAACAAGTAAGTATTAAGCGAAATCTTCGAAGTCTCGGTTTGGATTATGGATGCACTCTTCCATTTTCTGAAGTTTCTCAATTCATGTTTTCTTAATTGAGATGCATATCTTTATATAGTTTTTTTGAATGCTTTAATCGCGTTCATCATGTCCGTTTTAGGTTTTATATAAATCGTAAACCTTTAATCATAAATCGTAAATCTTTGCACAGTTTGTTTTGGGTTTTAAAGCGTAGACTGTAGTAAATTTTTATTTTAAATAATTCATTGATTCTATGTCATAAGTCATAAATTAAATTTTTAATATCCGAGGTCATTATTGGGATGGTCGCGTGAACTATCTAAATTGTCTTAGCGGTCTAACAGTCGACCGCGGTCTACATCTTGGCCACCCCTGGTATATACTAAATGCGAGGAGAAAAAAGCAAATTTCTTCAGATGGGATTAATTAACGTCAAGTAAGGAAGAAAAGGCGGCTAGATCCTGCACCCTTGGAAATACGCATTCGTTCTCTGATCGGTCACATTATTTGTTATAAGTGCTGCTATCTATCAGTTATTAAGGAATTCCTAACGTCATTTTGAAAAATATGGCACATTCACATTGTCTTCTTTTAAAATGAATGTGATGAGTGCAATAAAGTATTTTATTACAAAAGATATTTAAGTAGACATAAAACCAGAATTCATCAAAAAATTTAACAGATATTAAAAAATAAAAAATGAACTAAATGCAATAAATGAGATATGTTTGGTTCTTACAATAACGAAAAGGAATACCGTAAACTTATCCATTTTACCATTCACTGTGGTGAAGAAAATTTGGTGAAAGATTTGAAAAAGTTAAGACAACATTTAAGATTAAATTCGAATATCAAGGTAAATAAAAAGAAAAGACTTTCGAATCACACGAAGGTATGTAATATTAACGTATTAAATCTTAAGATTTAATATGTTAACATTACAGTCATCATTGATAATATTACAGTCATCATTGAAAAAATGCATATGACTTAGTATTATATTTCCTTTAATATTCTCTTTTAGATAGAGATTATTAAATTCAAAATGTATCTATCAAATATCTTATAAAAGGATTCAACTATCACCATTTTACTATAACATTTTTTTGTAAATCAAAATGCTTAAAATGGAAATGTGATATTTTTAAGTAATAATTTTTTTTCCTATTTTTTAAATTCTAAATAATTATTTAAAAAAAATTGTCCGTAAAACATATTTTCTTCAAAAATGTTGAATATATTTTGATATTAAGATGATTGCTTATTAAATTTATTGTGTGAAAACTGCAATTTTCAAAAAAATTATATTTTTTTCTAGGGAAATTATTAGGTGTCAATGGAAACCGAATTCTTAAAGATGTTAGAGGTGATTTAAGGATGAATGATATTGAAGAAAGGCACCATGTATTAACACGCAAGAATATAATTAATATAAAAAATATTATTGGTTCTACGACTTCATTTTTTACTCCATTTTCCTGTGATGAAATTAGCTTACATGTGTGGATTAAAAATATGAAAGAAATTTGAGGTCTAATTTTAGATTTTAAGGAGCAAAATGTTTCTCATGAACATTTAAATGGATAAGGATTTTTTTTCTAGCATTTATAATGCCTGTTCACTTGCAAATTTTTGTAGAATTTGGGAATGACATAATTTGTATCGACTCCAGCCATGGAACAACTGGATATGATTTTGAGCTAGTAACTTTGATGATAATTGATGAGTTTGAGGGAGGTTTCACCATAGCCTTTTGTTTAACTTCAACTGTTAGTTTTAATACAACGATATTTTTTCAAAAAATTAATGTGGTGCCTGTAGAAATAAAGGCTAAAATTTTTATGAGTGATGATGCTCCATTTTTTTATAATGCTTGGAAAGTGTCTTCGGAGTTGTTGAAAGGCATCTATTATAGGCTTGGCATTATTGATAGAGCAAAGCAAAGCCATTTAAATTCAATACCTATTGGCAAAAGAAAAACCATTTACAGAATTTTAAAAGATATTACTTAAATATATTTTCATCTAATTCTTAAGATATTACTTAAGAATTAGATGAAATTAAAATCTAATTCTTAAGATATTACTTAAGAATTAGATGAAAATATATTTATTAATTTACTACAACAATTTTTGGTAGAATTAAAAAAATGATACTGATACTGAAAAGTTTTATGAATATTTTTTGAAGTACTATTGTAACAGAACACATATGTGGCCTTATTGCTATAGAAAAGGAGTTAAATTGAACACAAACATGCACTCAGAACATTTCCATAAGGAAATACAACATTTTACTTGGATGGAAAAAAAAATGCAAAAGGTTTGGTAAGCGCTGTGAAAGCTTAAAAAATTACATATTTGATAAGAAATTTGACAGGCTTATTAAGCTGCATAAGGGGAAAATCAATAAAAAACATACAATCTCATATCAATGCCATAAAGAAGGGGAGAAAATTACTTCAGATGTTTTGCAGGCAGCAGATGGTAAATGGTTTGTGAAGTCCACTTCATTTCCTCACAAATCATATGAATTTAAGCAATTGCATAGCTATTCTTCAGTTTCATGTTGTTGTTTCTGATGACACTTGGCAACACCAAGCCCACCCGTCAGAGACTAGGCGAATGAAGTCAGAGAGAGCGTATTCCGTTTTTTAATAGAGCACCCCCTAATGAAGGTGGAAGTACGACTTTTGGCTCGTAGAGGACAGCACTATCTGAATCTTCCAATTTAGAGATTAAAACCAGTGAAGACCCAAAGCTTCGCTCCAACCACCCCCAGAGGTATTAATTTGTAATGGGAACATGGAGGACATTGTGACCAGACGTATTTTACTAGCTCCAGTTGCCATTAGTTCACACAACGGATCTTCGGCTAAGCCGGGATTCAAACTCACCACCATTTGGTAACGAGAACTATGCCCTAATCAACCAGGCCCCCGTGGCCCTTAGTTTCATGTAACATACTTTGTCGAGAATGTATATGCTGTATATAGGCTTATGAATGCACATGATTATGTAATTCTAAGCAACATGTGTTAGCACATATATGCTGTCAATTTGCTTTGCAAACAATATATATATATATATATATATATATATATATATATATATATACAATACCCTTCATTCTTTAGAAAATTTACTTGATAGTGATATCACCAATAGTGTCACATTCAATGTCTTTAAAGAGCATTCTTATAAGAAAATTACTCCCCAAAAAAGATTTTTTTCTACAATGAAACAGAAGGTTAAAAACAAATGCTAAATAAACAATCTAGGGAAGAGCAACTAAATGTGGCCAGCTCACTTTTAAAAAATGAACCTTTTATCAGCTGTAACAATGACATTAGTTATACTTAGATGTTAGATATGAATTTTTTGTTGTGATTTATTGACTTCCTATTTTTATTATTACAAATTGCTCTCTTAATAAAATCATTAATATGTGATTGAATGAATTTTGATAAAAATTATTTTATGTGAATGATTCAAAATTTTAACATCAAAGTAAATAAACATTATTATGTGAATAATTAATTACCTATTTATACTCATGTATTAAACCTTTTCATTAATATAAATTTTATTAAACTCAGATTAATTATACAATTTTTCTGTAAACTAAAATAATTTTATATTTAACACAACAGTTAAATAAAAAGGATATTTTAAAATAATTTATATTACAAATAATATTTTATGCAAAATACCTTTCATTCTTTAGAAAATTCTCTAATATTTTATAAAAATATATTAATGAATTTAAATATATTTCATAACACTTAAAATGTATGTTTCTTTATTTTGTGCCATATACAATAATTTAATGTTTAAATAAAGCCTAAAAGTGAAGACTTTTTCATAGGACATCTCTTAACTATAATTTAGAAAATAAATCACTAAAGTCCTTTTACTGTAATTTTTGGCACCATTTTATCTGTGAAAGATAAATTCATACAACGTACTCTCATCATTACTATTGATTTTACATTTTTTTACTATTTCTGAAAACTAAAAAAAAGATTTTTGTATTTAAGATAACATATAAATATATTTTAAACTTTAAAATTTATATCATAAATAACTTGTTAAAAGAATATAGTTAAAATTCATGACATTTGTGAATGTATAATTATTCTTTATAACACAAACAATCACCTTTGCTTAAATGCTCAGTTCAAAAGGAGAGAACAGGCATTACTTATGACAGTGTAAAAAGAAATAATATTACTAAGTCTTATTAAAAAAAATGCTATTTATGCCCTACACATTATTTTCAGTACTATTTTAGCTGATCACTTATTACAGTTATCATTACAATAAGCTATTGAATATATTAAGACAGCCATTTAATATACTTGTTCTTCAGTTTACGTGAAAATATATAAAATATTGCTTCCTTTGATTCTGAAGTTTCTATCCGAATTATTCTAATGGCTTGAATGGGAAAATAAATTGATAAACTTTCAAGAGTTGATCAAAATATGACAAAAGTTAATTACTAAATGTTTTAATAATTTAAAATAAATAACGATTAAAAACTTGATATGATACTCTAAATTCTACATTGCATAATGTGTATGCATAAAATGTGTAGCTTTTGTGTATCAGGATACCTAGAAATATCTTGTTCTATCTCTTTAGGAAATAATCTCTTTCACTTATGGTTTATCATTAAAACAAATTTGTTTTTTAGATCTATTAGTTGTGTGGTAAATAAAGTTTTATTGACATAACATCCATGTGATAAAACTTTCTCCTGTATAAAGAGAAATGTGCGGGATACCTAAAACCTATGAAACTAAATTTTTTTTAAAAAAAAAATTGTGTTTGTTAATAAAAAATGTTTTTTCTTATATAATATATAATTAGAAAAATAACGTTAAGCATCAGTATCAACTTTTCTGAATATCTACAGAAACAAATTATTTATAAAAATGTATTTTAACCAAATATAAATATTATTGAATTTTGTGTTGTTCTGTTATGATTGCTAATAATTCATGATCTGGATAAATTCTTTATATACATAGATATATATACATGCAAACAAAAACATTTAAAATAATGTATCTTGCATATATGAGTAATGGTAGTAATCCCTATATATTACCAAATTAATAGCTATTTTCTAAGTATGAATGCAGCTCTTTTAAAGTAAAGTTTGATTCTAACATATAAATGAGAATTAACATTTATATGTTAGAATTCCCATAATAGATATAAAAACTTATTTAGGCTTTCCTTCACAAACAATTACAATGGAATCAGATTGTCTATGTACTGGATTTAAATATTATTTTAAGTTGATAAATTGTAAAAATTTAGCTGCTCTATACATTTTATTTCAGTTTAATTATACTGTTAGATAAATAAATTTAAATTACCTATTTTACTTACAAATTCTAAGTTGGCAAAAGAATATAAAAACAACACATTGGAAAAATTATTTTAAATGCTTTGTAAAATTAAGAAAATTGTTGAGTAACAAGACCTTACAAAGCTTAATGAAACATGATTAGATATAATAAATAGTGTTTTTTTTTATATTACTTTTTTCAGACATAATTTTGTAACTGAAATCACATTTCTGAGCATACAAAATTACTCATAAAAGTTTTCTTTAAAATAAATTGGTGTATTTGATCGCAATCTAAAAAACATACATCCAGAAATTACATTTAAAAAAGACACTAGTTTAAGATATAATAATTAAATCTGTTTTCATTTCAGCTAAACTTAATTATTAATAATTACTTAAAATTTATTTTACAATTTTAATATATAATTGCTAATTTTTAAATAATAATTAATAGAAACAAAAAAATATTAATAATATTTATAATTTCAATTTTAGTGCATTTTTTATAAGACAAATATACAAAACTAAATTTTAATGACTAATTAATTTTTTTCCTTTATTAAATATACGCACGGTAAAAAAAAATCAGTGTAAAATCGTCGGAAAATATT
>JAPDSC010140254.1:153692-249938 GCA_026290005.1 Latrodectus geometricus
TATATATATATATATATATATATATATATATATATATATATATATATATATATATATATATATAGGAGAAATGTCTTATTGTAACAGTATACATTCTTACGCATGCATATTTTTATTTTTAGTTTTTATAAAAAGGAACACAACTATAGTCTGTTAATTGTGTCCTTGAACTACGCAATTTCATATTTATTAGAGTTTGAGATTCTCTGTGACATGAGTTTAAACATTTTCAATTTTTAATTATAAATAAATTGGTAGGTTGGCACCTGCAATTCTTTCCAAATATCCTGGAAAAGGAACATCAGTCCTTTCATTTTTAACAATTGTAATCCCTATCAACATGACTATTTCTGATCCAATCCTGATCAAAACTACTGATTTTGAGATTGATATTTAATCAATTTAGGTATCCAACTCTTAATGGAATAATTAATAACTCTTAAAATTATTTAAGCATAAAAAATGTTAGAAAAGTTCCAATTCAAATGTTCTATGCGAAATCTGTCATCTTTTGTTTACATTTTTAATATTAGTATAAGATTTAAACATAATTACATTTGTAAAAAGTAAGAAGTTTTTGATTCCATGATTAGTTCCAATTTATACATTTGTTGTTTTAATAAAAATATTGAATATCATGTTTAATTCAGTAAATATTTATAATCATATTTTATTAAATAATTCTAATAATCAATAAGGTGTTTCTGCATTTTTTTCCCTTTTTCCTTGAAATAATTTCATTGAGAAATGACTTTCATTATAATATGAGAGCTTTTTCATTTTCTAGCTATTAAGATGAAGTGATCAAATAAGGTCTTCCCACAGAACTAATTGTAATCTAGTGTTAGGAATTTGCTCTTTGAGATGGAATATAGCTGAATGAATCTTGCCCACTACTGAACTGCCACTACTACTATTGCATTTTTCTTTTTTCCTGCATATCGCATGTCGGAATAGATGCTAGATAATTTTCTGGGTTTCATCCTTATGACATTTAAATAATGGCTATTGTTTATGCACATATTCCAGGATGAACTTGTATTTTTTGCTTTCACAGCAAAAACTTGCGAGTAGAATGAATAAATTAATTTATTAAAAATGTATTTCTGACCAAAAAGTGAGATGCATTGTTAATTAAGATTACTTTATATTTGTGAGTGTATTTACTACATAGTTTTAATCTCTTCTCAAAATTTAAGAAAACATGATTTTGGTTTTTCTAAAGATAATTTAATAATCTTAATTTTATACAAAGTTGCAAAAGCCCTGAAAAAAAAAAAAGCACTAAAGATAAGAATTTATATTTAGCATTACACTAATATTTTCTCATATCCAGAGAAGTATTTCATAGAAATATTTTCTGGCACTAATATGATTACATTTGGTATGTACTCTTTGAATGAACAATTTTTAAGCTTTCATTGATTAGAAAATAAACAGAATTTTACTATTTACTGTATAAGTGAAATAATTTTAAAAACAATTTATCAATTCAATTCAAGACTGATCTCACAATATTCATGGAGTAAAATGTTTTATACTTATTCAAAGAAAATTTTATTCTTAAGCTTTTTTCTCAAAAGAAAAAGATAACAGAGCATATATTTTAATCCAATGAATAAAGAAATTACTTATAACACAAAATATAACAAAAGGAAATAAAAATCAGTAATGCTTTTAACATACTGATCTTTTTCAACTTTTGTGATTTACATATACTTGCTTATGAACAAAAATTATTTGTTCAAGATATCTTATTTACTATTTTTTAATATAAATCATGCTGTTTTTAGGAATATTCTTGAAAATATTCAATTAGTTTGTTGCTTATCATTTTTCTTATAGCTAAATATGTTTTGTTACTTTAAAAAAAATCTTATTTTAAATATGTACTTTTTTTTTTTTTTTTTTTGCTAAGAATCAAATAAATCAATGAAATTCATCATATAATTATTATAAACAATAATTTCAGAAAATTTTTTGTTATAAATTAATTTATGCCATAACATAATTTACAAAACAGACTAAATTTGTTCCACATGCACAAATGTGTCTAAAAATATTTGTAACACTTCTTAGTCTGATGTGTTAAACAAGAAATAGAAAAAAGTCAACTGCTTATCAATTAGTATAATAACTATTGTTAACCCATTTATATTTTCATCAAAGTTATGGCAGACCCAGCATGGGATATCTCCTTCAAAAGATAAGACAGTGACCTCTCCTTTCTATCAGAAGGGTAGGAAATGTCTTCTCACTCCATTGTAGGAACAATTTCTTGAAACGATGACACTGGTCTCATAATTTTAATGAATATATTGATCATAATATTAAAAAGTTATGATAAAAACAGTCATATAAATACTACTTATGTTATCAGATAAAGAATTCATCGAAATTAGTCTGTACATTTCATTATGCTTTTAAAGATATATTTTCAGAAATCACAATAATACTTGTGACCATTTAAAAATTCTTTTTTAAAATGATGAAAAAATTTTTTGAAGATCTTCTATTGATACTAGTCTTAGGCAGCTAAATTCTTACTGAATGAAACAGTTTTAAAATTAAAATTTATTCGCTATTGATTTTAGCATCATTTTACTTTTGGTGAATGGATTTGAAGAAAATTATATAAAATTTCTTTATAGAATAAAGTGGAAGATGTAAGTATTGAAGTAATTTTAATTACTGAATGAAATGAAAATATTTTGATATAATTAATAAACTGTTTCAAAAGATATTTTCAACCAAACTTTTTTCCTCCAATCTATTACCAAATGAAACCTATGCATTTAAAGAATAGAGTTGTTATGACGGAAAAGTACTGAAAACAAGTATACCTGTTGTGCTACTGTAATTCCAGTGAAAGAAACTGACTATAATAGTTATAAATTAATCTAATATACTATCCTACTTTAAGATCAAAATTCACTAAAGCTGGAAACTGAAAAAAATTGCTTAACTGATGAAACATGCTTTTGAAAATTATTTGGGTCTGCTTTAAAATCAATAAGGTTAATAAAGTGGAAAACTTTTTCTTCTAGACTATTATATATAGCTTATGTATTTAAAATTGAAAAAATTTATGATTAGAACTCTCATCTCAAAATTGCACTAGTCAACTTTAGCCTTTCGATTATTCATTCCTTCAAGTTGATTTGGGAAAGGGCTAATTCATAAAGCATTTGTTGATTTAAATTCTGATAACTTTTAAGATATGTTTCTGTTTTTGAAAGACTATATTTCATATTCTCTGCATAGAAATGTGTATCAAAAATTGCTTACTTAACTTTTAATTTTGGATTTTTTGTAACAAAATAAGTAACTCATTACATACTGATTTTAATTTTCTTAAACTTATGTACTAAGAATTTAATTGCTTCTGTAGCAAATAACACTTCAATGATGTATCTCATTTAACACAATCATTATTTGATGTCTGAAATGTGCATTTTAGTTGAAAAATCTCAGAGTAAAGTTGTAGAAGAATTTTATTTTTATTGTTGCTGTTAGGGAGGTGTAGGACTAAAAATATCTTTGCTATTTTAATTCCTTAAAGATACATTTACTAAGTCTGAGTTTTTGATAAAAGTGATTCATTTTTTTTTATAAAAGTGAAGCATTACTCAACCCAGTGGCATGGTGGTAGTGCTTCACACTTCCAAGGCATAAGTGTGAGGTTCAATGCAAGGTTGGACGCAGCCTTTCATCCCTTCAGTGGGTTGATAGAACTGAGTACCAAGCATGCTTGGGAACTAAACACAGGGAATTTTTCATTAGGCTGACCACTTAACCAGGACATATGCTTCATACCCCAGGATCCATGGTCAAGGAAATGGATATGGCTCTGTAGACTTGCGCCCAATATGGGCTATAATCATGCCATTTTTTTTTTTTTTTTACTTTGGGATAGGATTGAAAGAACTTTCTTAATATGAATAATGAGCAGTATGTTTTTTTTAAATAAAATATAAATATATTTTAATTTACAAGTAAATTGAGCAAAATTATTTTTAACAATCTATGCATTTGCTTAAATTTATACAGTAGTTTTGTAATGTACTTATTTTTTTAAGTCTTATTCTTTTTCTGCTCATCTTTTTTTTTACCAATCCTGTAAAAATCCTTAAATTCTGTGTTTAGATATAATAATTTACCATTTTTTGTAATTTGAGTTAATATAAACTAAATTTTCAAAACTTGTTCCAGCTTCAGTTATTTTGCACATAATGTTAAGTAAATAAGAAAAGAGAAATGTTTTAAATTTTTCAATAATAATTTTTTTTATGTTTGAATTTCAAATATTTATTTTTTGCTTCTCATTTATGAAGCCTTTTTACTTTAAAGTAATGATTTTTATTTATATTTATTGCAGTCCATAGCATTACTTCAATACTAAATGTGTTTTGAGTTTTATTTAATATATACATATTGGAAATATTAGATAAAAAGTAAAAAAATTTTGAGTAGAAATAATATTATAATTTCAAATTTTAAAGTTTTTATGTTTCTTATATTCTCTCTATTTACTGTTAAAATTCATGCTATGTAATATTTTTCTTTTTTTAACTTATTTACAAATTATTAAATGTGAAAAAGTTAAAAGAGGTATTTTTAATTTTCTCATAGCTTAGAATGCAGAAGTTGGCTGGCTTTCAAATTCGATGTTTGTTGAAGTCCTTTTCTACTTATCCTGGTGCAAAGAAAATTGATCCAAGATTTAAAAATCCTTGCATAGAGTTACAACAATTTATTGAAGTTCCCTTATTTAAAGAAGATGAATTACCATTTAATCCAAGTATTCAGGATATGAAAGTAGCGCAGAAACTTTTTATGCCTGAACAAGGTCATGAAATAAAACATTTTTCATCTACTTCTCAAATTGAAACATTTCCTCAACCCGATTTACCAGAAGTAAGAAAGTAATATAAATAACTTACTATTTTGAAAAACTACTTTTTAATGTACTTTTCATTATGTTTGTTCTATAAGCTAGTCAAACATTTTCAATTTAATAATGTTAAAATTTCAAAATTAATGGAAATCTTATTTTTTCTGTTTTGCTAAAATAAAAATATTAATAAATAACCAATGTATAATTTAATGAGGACAAATATCCTCAATTTTATTAATTTTGTGGGTTTTAAATGTTGTTAGACTTGCAAATTTAGTTTGTTACTTCTTGTCATCATAGCTAAAAAAAAAGGCTTATTGGACAATATTTACACAATTGGCAGATATTACAAATGTAATGGTTATGACCGATGATATTGATGATGCGGTCAGAAAGGTCACTGAGATAATTATTAAAGCAGCTGATATAACTATTCCTAAAAGTTCCCCAAAATAACGCCGGTATTGCAAACCCTGGTGGAGTGATGAATGCCGAAAAACCTATAAGAAACAAAGGAAGTTATAGGGGTTATTTTGAAGATACCCTACTACGGAGAATCTTATAGCCTTTAAGAGAGCAAAAGAATTAGCTTGCAGAGCTTGTCGTCTAAGTCAGAAGGAATCCTGGTCTCGCTATGTTTCTTCAATAACATCGTCCACATCCAGTAAGCAGTTATGGAGAAAAGTGAAGGCAGCCAATGGCATTTATAGAAAATATTCTATTCCTGTTTTAAAAACCGGAGCTGCTGTACACTCTTCTCCTAAGGATATCGCCAACGTCCTTGGTGAAACTTTGGCCAGTGTCTCAAGCACCGACTCTTATAATCCTTCGTTTCTAAGGATTAAGAGGCGAGCTGAAAGAACACCAATTCGTTTCACCCATGGACAAGCTTTGCCTTACAACTGCAAATTTCAGATGTTGGAACTGACGAAAGCATTAAAGCAGGCCCATAACACCACTCCAGGACCTGATGGAATCAGCTACTACATGCTTCAACATTTAAGTCCAGATTCCTTAATGAACTTATTGATTTTGTTCAATAGGATCTGGACTGAAAATAAATTTCCATCTGTGTGGAACGAAGCAACAGTGATTCCAATTTTGAAGCCTGGTAAGGATCCTTCAGAACCTACAAATTATCGACCAATAGCTCTCACGAGTTGCCTTTCTAAGACTCTCGAACATATGGTCAACACCTGACTCGTATGTGTCTTAGAAAAAAATAAATGTATACATATTACTATAGAGTGGATTTCATAAAGGGAGATCCACTCTTGATAATATTACATATTTGGAGACCCAAACTCGCAACGTTTTTGTGCGAAGGAACCATCTGGTCTCCATTTTCTTTGACATCGAGAAAGCATACGACCGTACATGGTGATATGGAATTCTCCGTTCATTATATGATTTTGGCTTTCAGGATTTTGGCATCCAATATTCCTTCAGAATTTTTTATGCTCCCGTGTTTTTAAAGTTCGTATAGGACAATATACATCCGATACTTTTATTCAATCTGAGGGTGTACCTCTGGGATCTATTTTAAGTGTTACTATTTTTAATGCTTTCATTAGCATTATCCTTCATCAAATTTCACCACCTGTTTATGGTACACTTTATGTTGATGACCTGCAAATTTCCTGCCAAGGGTCAAACATGTGTTTAATTGAGAGACAACTACAAACAAATGTTAATAAACTTGCTGCATGGTGTGCAGAGAACGGCCATACTCTCTCTCCTAGCAAGAGTAGCTGTGTCCACTTCTGCAGAAAGACTAGCTTACATAATGATCCAGTAATTTATATTAATAATACACCCATTCCTGTGGTCAGTGAGATAAAATATCTCGGAGTGACATTCGACAAGAAGTTAACCTTTCTTCCGCATATTTTACATCTGTGGAAAAAATGCGAGCTATCGCTCAATATCCTCAAGGTGCCTTCAAATACATCTTGGGGTGCAGATCGCACGTCACTCCTGCGAGTTTACCAATCAATGATTTCGAATTGACTACGAATGTGTTGTTTATGGATCAGCTAGACCTTCTGTTTTACGCAGACTGGACACAGTTCATCACTCTGCTTTGAGAATATGTTCCGGCCCATTCCACACATCACCCATCCAGAGTCTTTATGCAATTTGCCAACAACTGTCTTTAGACCTGAGAAGAATGCAGCAGTCTCTCAATTATTACACTAAAATTATGTCTGACCCTCACCATCCATTGCATTCATTTGCTTCTGTTCCTGGTTTGGGGAGACTTTATGACGCACGACCATTTAGCATTCCACTTTTCCTCACTCGTACAAAATCTTATTTGTTGTTGTCAGACCTATGTGATGTCTGTTTCATTAAAACAGACAATTATCACATCCACCTTGGTATGATCCACAGATAAATATTATTAATCCATTTGCTCGTTTCAGAAAATCGGACACAAGTTCCACAATTTTCCAACAGCTCTATTCATTACATGGCTGTTAGTATTCTTTCTACATGCCAATATTCACGGATGGATCGAAAACCGCAGGTCATGTCGGCTGTGGTGTTTTTATTAACTATATATCTTATAGTTACAGCCTTCATGCATCCTGATCCATCTTTACAGCTGAAGTGACTGCAATTTATAAAGCACTTCAGCTTGTGGGTATTGTAAATTCTAATAAATTTTGCTTGTATACTGACAGCTTGAGTGTATTAGAAGCGTTGGACAATTTAAACATTTACTGCCATCCTTTTGTGTTCAAGATTTTCCAAGCATTAGATTCCCTTGCTGGCTAGGGTTATGAAATAATCTTCTGTTGGATCCCAAGTCACGTAGGTCTTGAGGGAAATGAAAAGGATGACGCAGCTGCTAAAGCTGGGTCACCTATAGTACAACCATCTGTCCCTCATTTAGATGTGAGAAAGGGTGTGAAAAAGCTAGTCAATACTCTCTTTCAGGAACTTTGGAGCATGCAGGTCACCAACAAATTGTGTACAATATTTCCATATTTCACCACATTATCAGTTTTACCGCTGCGAAGAACTGACGTTAGATTAATTCGCCTTCTTATCGGACACACACGTTTCACACATAGACATTTGTTCCTTAGCGAGTTAAATCCTTGGTGTGAAACATGTGATGAACCATATTCAATATATCATATTTTAATTTCATGTCATGATTTTAACAACCAAATTTACTTTTTTTAACACTGATTTTATAACTTTAACCCTTTCTGGTGCACTACCCTTTAAAGTTGGGATATTAAGGAAAAATTTTATAGGCTGTCTATTTAAGCCCTAAATAGTGTACACTAAAAATTTGGTAAAGATTGCACTGACCACTTCGATTTTGTGGGTGTTCCATCACATGGAACACTGCGCCACAAAGGACTATGAAAAGGGAGCATTGCAGTGAAACACAATAATGCGCAAATCTTTCGTATATTAATTAAAAAACAATGTATTATACCTGTGTAGCAGACTTAGCGTACCCCAGGGTGCACCATAAGGAGGACTGCTACTCTACGACCCCCCGAAAAAAGAAAAAAAATGGGGGGGATGAAAAAGTGATTTTTATGCTGTAAATAAAAACATACGTAAAGATTGGTTTACAAAAGAATAACTTCAATTAATTGGTAAGGAAAAAGCTCTAGACAAATTGAAAGGGGCTTTTTTCTCACAAGTCCTAAATATCTTTACTTTGACAACTTATCGGTGTAAAATCATGCAGCGACTTCTGCACAGTCTGTTTAGTTACCCAAGTAAGGTCTTGGGGCTGCATAGAGGGGCCTGGTTGGAATAAATCATTGTAATCATCTTCACTTGCATGCGATACATCATAACTATCAGATTGAGACTGTTCAAAGGGTATAGAAACATATTTCTCTGTATCGCTATCACTATCTGCATTCTCAGATTCACTACCAGAGGGCAATTCTTGAAGCATTTTTATTGCTTCAGAAAGACTAAGACCTCTCCGTACCATTTATTAGCAATTAACAAATTTAAAAAATAAACTACAAATTAAATTTTATTTGCATAAAAATGTATAAACTAAAATATATAAATTCAAAAAAATATCTATACAGTAATATAAAATAAGAGTAGTAGCAAAAAGGAAAATCGAGAACATAAAAATCATGCGCCTTCTATCTAGAAATGACGCTAAATAACTGATATAATCTTAGACCCCACTGAAGCTTTCCAATTCAAGAGGCCGAGAAGGTTGCAGAAATATTTCCCATACAAGAAATCCTCCCCTGTAAATTCCTAAGCAAAAGTTCATTTCTCCCCGAAAGAGAGAAGAACAGTAAACATAAACACACATGTTTCCCTCATCATTGCGTTCAAGGCTAATCCCGCACTGACAGCGTAAATGAATACGACCGTTGCAGCGCAGTGTTCCAGGGGATGGAACACCTTGTTTTTACTCAATGATTCTTCGTATACTATATGCGTAAAATATTTAAAGTAATATAGAATAAATAATTCAATGGACAGGCAACAAAATAACACAGAAATTTTTTTCCGAACACTTATTTTTATACCACAAAAAAATTTGCGGAAAATTTTTTAAAAATAGAGGGATTTATATAACATACAATAATTGAAAATTATTTGTCGCCTGGTGTGGTGCTGCCATCTATTATCAAAGAAGAACGTTTAAAGAGCATTTAAAAAAAAATTTGATCCATTTATCTCTAAATGCAATGGTTTTGTAACAATTTAAAATTTGGTGTTCCATCACCTGGAACACTGCGCCGGAAAGGGTTAAATGATTTGTTGGGGGAACCACCCCACAGAAACCTGTTCGCCTTTTTAAGGGCAATAGGTTTTTTAAATTTTATTTAATGTTTAACGTTATATTTTTGTATAAATTTACTCACATATTTATTTTCTTTTTATTAAATTTTAAATAAAAATTGATTTTAATAATATTTTATACAAAAATTTTTTGTTTTTTAAAAGATTTTAATGTTGTTTGGGTTAAAAAATAAATAAAAATAATAAATAAATGCAAAATAAAATTTTATCTTGGCACAGCTTGTCCAATTTTGGACCTTGCGCCATAAAACCCAACCAACCATGGCTAAAAAAATTGCACTTTGGTAACGTATTATAAATTTATCATTTGAATTTTAAAATCAACTTTAAAGTTATTTGAATGTCATAATTCAGATAAGTATTGAAAAATTTTTTTATTTCGTTCTTTTTACTTTTATATATTATTATTTTTGCTAAAATTCCAAATATATAGATATTGGAGAAATTTCTATAAAAGCACCATGGCGCAAGCATTTGTTACTTATTTATGATGATGTGATTAAAATCTTAATTCTGACTTACAATTTGAATGTACAAATTACCTTGGGAATTGGAATCTTAACTGTGTCAAAGGATTATAGCTCTTCAGTATTGTACATTGTCATGAGAAATTTCCAAACACAAGTTACTGAAAAATAGTAGCCAAGCAGAAAAAGTAATTTTAATGTTCTCATTGAAGCAAATTTTCACTTCAAATTTTTGTTAATGGTTATCGTGATAAAATTTTTCCAAGTAATGATTGAAACTTAAAATGTTTATATAAAATTATTTTTTGTAAATTGCAAATTTTATTAAATTCTAAAAAGGATAAAAAGTATGATTCTGCTTAAAAAATGTGGATATTTTTTCTGCTTCACTAATGAAAAATAATTTTATACATGAAACTCTATATAAAAATATATTAATTTGTAATTTACGATATTGATAATATATATTGGAGTGAAAAATAAAAAAACTACTGACAAAAAATATTTGTATAATGTATTAAATATAAGATCTGTTAAATTGAAGTTCTACAATGTATAAAAATATTTTAGCATTGGCTTATTTGATTTTTCCATGTATTTTTCTATTAGATAACATTCATTGGACGAAGTAATGTTGGAAAATCATCATTGTTACGAGCTTTGTTTGTTAGAGCTCCTGGATTAGTGTTAAGAACGGCAAAAAAACCAGTAAGTTTCCTGTTGAGTCCTCAAAGGCTTATAATTATGTATCATTGCTAATGACTTCTGCTCTTTCCATTACTTTTTACTTTATTAATAAACTATGATAGGAAGAATTTTAATTGTGTACTTTATAATTTTATATTGCTTTTATTTTTGTTAGAGGTTATATTGTTGAAAATATCTTTACATTGATCTATATCTTTACAATTAAACTTTAAAAATATCTTCAAATTTAATTATAAGTAAAAATATAAATTCTTGTTCTCATGGGGCTTATCCCATGTATTTTTGCTGCTTATGCTAGGTTGTATTTTACTATTTTTCAAGCTAATAAACTTTAGGTGCAATCAGAAGTGATATATTTATATTTTCTTATTCTCAAAGTTGCCTCGACATGTTAAATGTAAAAATTATACACCATTTGAAAACATTTTGTGGACCAAGTTATGATATGCTCATATTTGTGTTAAACCACAAATAATTATATAGTATGTTAATTTTCTGTCAATTTTCATCAGTTATGTATGTCCATTAACAAATTAAAAATCTTGCCTACTAATAAAAAGACTGGTTCACTTTTTTATATTTATTAGTTCAGTATATGTGAATCAAAAAGTCTTCATTTTAATTTCAATGTGCTAAGTTTATATTTTTAAATAAATAAAAACTTAATTTTATTTTTTATTTTCTTATTTTAACTCTGCGTTCTTTTAAAATCCTTCTCATAAAAGAATGAGAAGTGTCAATTAGAAAGTAGTAAAATATTTCTATTTCAAAGATTTTGATGTTGCCAACAATGATTGTTTCTTGAATCAAAAAAAGATTTTTTCAGCTGAAGAAAGAATTTATATTTTTCATGCTAAAATAACATTTAAGATCTCATTTTGCTTAGCAGCTCCATTATTTAATGAAAATACTTTAATTATTCATCTACTTTTTTTTATTTGTGAATCACTGAATTGTTGAACTACTCAACAATGTGCAATTGCATAATATTTTCCACATTATATATTTTGTAATGTTTCTCTTTAAGGGGCAAGAACAAATAGTTAATTTTTTCCAAGTTGGAAATCGCCTTTTTTTGGTTGATATGCCTGGGTATGGATTTAGGCAACCTGAAGGTTTTCTCAAAGCTGTAGAAGGATATTTAAAAACCAGAACTAAGTAAGTAAATCTTCTGTTTTTACTTTTATTTTTATACACATAAATGGTATTTTAAAACTTTTTTTTTTTTCCAAATTATTCTTATCAAATGAAAATGCATTCTTTCTTATTTAAACATTCCCCCCCCCCCTATTTTTATGAGGATCCTGTGCTTAACATTCAAAAATGGCATGTATCAAAGTATAAAACTTCTTGAAATTCCATTTGATTCACAAAACAATTTTAAGGGTTATTCTATTCTACTGTTGTACCTCATCTTATCATTTGAATAAATAAACTACCAAGAATGTTAGCAAATGAGTTATAAAATGTAACTTTGAATTTTCTGTTTGCAACATTCTTATTATTTTTCCTTACATATTGATGGTAAGAAAGCCTGGTTACTTTAGTTATTATTAAAATATTTCATTAATTATAAATTTTTATTTTTATATATTTCTCAACCTAAGCACAAAAGATAAGCACTATATATTAGTATTATTTCAAAGAATGTATGATTAATATATCTTTTTATTGCTTATTTTGTTGATTTTCAACATATTTGAAATGAGTTTACTTGTATTATTAAATTCATAGAAACCTTAAATGAATTTTTCTGTATGTTCTAACAAATAAAATGTGTTTGATTTAATGACCCACACAACACAATTTCATCCAGTAGATGTCAATATGACATGCTCAGTGGGATGTTCTCTAATTCAGTAGATATCTCTTTTGGTCCAGTTCAGATCCATGGCACATAAAAAATCCATCCCTTTTCTGTCCATTGTATGTCTACAAGATGTTGACACCGAACGTTTCATGGATGAAATTTGGATGTATTCATACACACTATTTTAGGTAGTTTTATGAATGTATTCTAGATATTCTAAGCTACTGAAATATATATTCATATATTTTTGTCCACTAGACAATGAGAAAACTTTTTAATAAGTTTGTAACTTATTAGATTGCTTTTGTATCACATTTTTCTTAGTTTGCTGTCAAGTATCCCAGATTTTTTACAGTTAGATTTACTATTTAAGCTTGGTTAATCTAATAAAAATTTTCACTAAATTAGTATTATTTTATAGTTAACCTTTCGAAAATTGAGTTTCATATTATTTAAAATCAACAAATCATTTTCTTTGAAAAATTAAAAGTAGTTCTAAGAACAGTTTCCTGTTAATGTATATAATACACAAGTTACTATTATAACTAGAATGTAATAATATAAATAGATAAGAATATCTTTGTGTTTGTAGGGTATACACATCTTTTTAATATTAGACACGTTATTGTTGATAGTTTTTTTCCTTAATTTGTAGTAAAGAAGTTTATTATATATATTTGTTTCTTAGTTTAATTATTTAATTTTCTCATTTAAATATAATTTCAACAGTATCTTATTTTCATAAAAGATAAAAGGGTAAAAAAAAATTTTTCTTACACAATCATATTAATGAAGATTTTTCACTAAAATATTTCCATTTGAATGAGTTTTCCAAATTATTATCACAAAAACATTTTGAAAACTAATTATTTTATTGCTCAAAACAAAACTGAATTCTTTTCCTTTGAAAAAGTTAAAATTTGTTCTAAGAAAAATTTCCAGAAAGAGAGTAAATATTAGTTAATTCAAGAAAAGTTTAACAAAATAATATTTATTTTTCATGCATACAATTTATTCTTATAATTAAGTATACAATTTTTAGTAATTATTTATGATTGTAATTTATTCCATTTCTTATTACATTCTTTGATATTTTTTTATTTATAAATCTTGCTTTCCAATGCTGCAGTTAGTTCGGTATAGCATATTTTATTTAATCATCAGTAGTTTTTGAAAACTATAGGTTTGGCTGCACAGAATCTGAAAGTTGACAAAATGAAGTACATTTAAAATAATTAATGATAAAGATTAATGCAAACTACCAACCTCAAAGAAAATAATAGTAAAAAAACTGGAAGCCAATTTTCATGAATATTTAATTAAATTCTTATCAACCTTATTGATAAATAAAACTGATTGGAGTAAATTTCACTGTCACTAAAAAAACAGCATAATTAATTAAAAAAATACCCAAGATTTACTTCACTAATTTAAGACATTCAGTAATTTTATAATACACTGTTAGTAATGTTTATATTTTTAATTCAGTAAGTACTTTACTACCTAATCGATCCAATTTTTAAAAAATACCAGCCCTTTAAATATGTTAACATTCAGATAATTGTATTAATGACTTATCAAACTTTTTAATTGCTTGCTTAATGGAATGTATGTGATTTTCACTAGGAAAAACACTGAATGAAATTAATGCCTCAAATTTTGGAACATCATTAGACAAATGAACAAGACAATGTTCATCAAGTGAAGTGTATTCTCATCCATAGTAAATTTTGAAGTATTTCATAAAACATATTAAAAACTCTTCAGCTTTATTAACAAAGATAGTTGAGTTAGGTTTGCATGAAATTGTTATAGGATAAAGTAGAATCATAAAGTGTTCAAGTAGATGTTAAGGAAGTAACATCTTTAGTACAGTGTACAACAAAAACTGTTGAAATGCAGTAGCTTTGAAACAGTCAAATTGTTTTGAGGATTGAGGTTTTCATGAAAACGCACAGCTTATGGGGTCACAAGTTCTCCAAATGTTTTGATATTGTTAAAAAATGTTAATTAGACGATCTTACAGTTAAAGGGCCACTTAACCATAATGCAATTAACTTTTTTTACAATACTTAAATATACCAAATGTGTATACTGAAATGGTATGGAAAGTATACCAAAATTTGCAATCGTTTCCAAAATTGAATATCCTGTATGAGATTCATCCACATGAGTTTTAAAAAAGTCATGAGTTCTTAGAATGGCATATTCTGGAAAATATCTGTGTTTTTGATATTCTCCCTCTTGAACACATTTACGCCACTCAAAATATCAATTGTGACCTTATATATAAAAAACAAATGTTCTAAACGGAACAGCATAAATCAATTCAATTATTCTCACAAAATATCTTTCACCATTATTTTTAAAGAAGTTACTTGCAATTCTGTATCAAAATTTGAAAATACATTATTGTTATGAAATATTAAAATTATACTTACTTTAATAAGTCTAATTAAATCATCCAAAGAATAACAAAAACAAATTATACAAATGACTCATAAATCGACAGTAATTTAGTTATGAGCAGTATAGTTGCAGTTAATGATATATTCTCAACAATTGCTCAAATTTTTTAAATACATTCTTTATTAATGTTCAAATTACATTTACAATGAACGTACAAATTACATTCATACAGATCCATATATCAGTACTCCAAAACTTATCCATCATAGATGCAAATCTTAAGTCCATGATGGCCATCCAGTTTGCTCCAATCATGGATATTTTTATGAACATCTATATATTATACACGACGTGCCATGTATTACATGAATCTAAAATGGACATCAAATAGATGTGTGTGGTTATATGGTAGCCCCTATATACATTTAAAACTTATCATAGTTTTACTTTTTGGAAGTATTTTGAAGAGATAAACTTTCTAATGTTGACCTTGTAAGTCAATTGATGAAAATTTCTAATATTTTTTATACTTTTTTTATGCTTCATTCATTTAATTGGTCCGTTTTATAGTTTCTGTGTAATGTGAATATTCAAACATGGATCGTGACGGTTTAAATCATTGTACAATTAATGCAACTTTTATGAATTATTGATAATAAATTGAAATGATTACATTAATTTTAAAAACCACTAAGAAATAATTATGTATTGAAATTTTGAGTATTAGTATAAGTTAAATATATTACACTAAGAAAAAATTTTGTTTGCTATCAGTTTGAAAAGGACTTTCTTGTTAGTTGATGGTAAAGTAGGTTTTCAAAAATGGGATGAAGTGGCTCTTGCAATGTTGGAAGAATTTAAGATTCCTTATGGGGTAAGATACTTTCTTTTATATTTTACAAAAGACTATTCAATTTTATGTTTAAATTTATTTCTATATGTGTTTATACACTATTATATTTATAGCTGATAATGACTAAAATTGATAAAGCTATACCATCTCAGAGAGTTAGGAATATGTTATATCTTCAGCAAATAAGAAACAAATGTACTTCAGGCTGTTGTTTACCTCAACCATTTATGATAAGGTACATTTAAACTTTCTCAATCTTGTATTTATATTTGGTTTATAACATTTATTCTTTTTTATTATCAAAAGAACAAATGCTTGGTCATTTTAAGTTAAATGAAAAATTATCTAATAAAATTCTCCTTAATTAAAATTCAGAATTAAAATTTTATTGCATTACTAAAATTAGCAACAGTTTAAATACTGAATAATTTTAATTAATTTAATATTTTTTTTATTAAATAGAAATTCATAAATGCAATTCAAAATCTCATACTGTTACCACTAAATATTTAATTCAGTCAGTACAAGATGAAAATAATAAAGTAGTTCACTTAAAAACTGGTTCATGCTGTATTCATGTAATTTGGAAAAGGAAATTCACACAACAAACTGTTCATATGTTATATTAAACAATTCATATAATTTAGAAAGGAATAATTTTTTACATTGGCTGCTAATTCTCTGAATAATTCTCTCAAAATAGTACTGCTGAGTATGTAAAACAAACTGTTCACTCTCCAATGTTTATCATTTTATATGGAACTAATACTTAAAAATTAAATAAGTACAACTTCAGATATTTAAATACTTCAGAGTAATTATAAAAATTAGAATGAAACTTCTATAGCAATACTAAAATTAGAAACAGTTTGAATACAGAGTTTTTATTAATTTATCATTTTTCATTTGAAAGAAGTGTATGTAATTGCAATTAAAAAAAATCACTTTAACAGCAAAATTTTTAGTTCAGTCAATACAAAATTGAAATAAAGAATGAAACTTATGTGACTCACCATGGTGTTTGACTTTTTTCATTTGGCGCTATTGGAATTCCTCTTACCAGAGATGTACCTAAAAATGCATAAGGAATCAATAATTATGAAACCAAAATAAAAAATATTGTTTCTTTCCTGCTATACAAATCCAAACAATATTATACCAAATATAAATGATTTTATTTAATTCATTATGAAAACCTGAAATATGATTCTAAGAGTATAATATTTTTTTTACACAATCATTAACACTTTTAAATATAACTATTAGTACTTACTAATGAAGATATTCACACCTAAACAGTTTTTAAGCCTGATTATTTTAAAAACATTGTATTTTTGAACACGTTAATGCTCATTTCCATGCAAGTAGTTTAGATAGAAAAAGCAAGACATGTAAGTTTTGCATTACTTATTCAATAGAAATAAAATTGTGAAAAATATTAAAAAAAATTCTTAAAATAAGAATTTAAATTTCTGCTTTTTTAGTGAGGAGTGATAATTTTATGAGCCAATATTTTATAACATTAAATTATTCAGATTTTAAGAATGAATGACAATTATATTACTTCTTGGATACTCAGAAATATGTACAACTAAAAAGATACAATTATACCACCAATTTATATATTTATTACACACCTTTACATTTAAAACACAATTGCTGAGAGGAATTGTTATTGAATTCACAATACAATAAAAATAAAAATAGGTGTTTCCTCTCTGGCCTGGAATTATGTAGTGATTGAATTCATTTATTTAAAGAGTGCATGAGCAATATAAATAATATTTTGATGTAAAATGTGAATACCATATGATTTTATGAACACCTTTTTCCGTAGGAATGCCATAACTTGATAATTTTTTTTTAATTTTGGAATCTCATTTATCAATTAGTAATAATAATTTCATTCATTATTCAGTTACAAAAATAACATTTTGTTATTCAATTAATTTAGTTATTTAACTAACTTACATTTTTAAATCATTATAAATTGATTAAAGCATTACAAATTGGCTAGAGACTTAGTGGATCAGTAAATAATACATTAAAGATTTATAAAGGCAAAAGGACCACTATAAAGGGAAAAAACTACTACTTTATTTCCATGCCCTTGCAATAAAAAGGATGCCATGATTATACCCTAAATATTACTTGCATATGGTTTGTAGTTTCCTTAGATTTGCTGTTGCTTTTAATTTGGCATCAAAAGCTCTTGCCTGTGGATTTTTACCACATATACTCTGCAAGATAAAATTTTATATGATACTTTGAATATTTTTGTTTACAACTTTTCACATTTCATTCATTCTAAAATGCAGTGAAACTAAGTAGGTTATAAACAAACAAGCCTACTCTTTCAATAAATTTCTGATAAAATTAATATACAAATAACAAAATGCATGTATAATATTGAGTTTAAGAACCACTTCATGGTTACTATAAATATATTGAACAATTTTTATTTTTATTGCACACTTAATAAATAAAATATAAAAATTGAGAAAAACATGGTCAACAATATAAAAAGCTACAATGATATATAACTTATTAACAATATAAACTATGAAGTCTTTTAACATTTCATTTATCCAGTGTGACTTTTAGTACAGTATAATATAGATAAAATTTAGTAAGCTAATCATAAGAGTAAATATTTTTTTCAATACTTATGTTTGATTTAATAAATAAATTTAATCAATAGAACTTCTCTGCATAATAAAACTTGAATTGGAAATTTAAAAGTGTTTTTAATATGTACTGGTAACACACAGTTGTTGTCTATAGATTAAAAAATTCATTTCTTCTACAAAAACGTAGTAAGTAATTTACCAATAAGTAGCGAAGTAAATAAGCAATTTTTTGCAAAAGAAATTTCTAAGAAATTTCTTTATAGGACCAACAATGGCTTATCTTAGCTTACTGGGGAAATCTTGGCTCGTCTTGTAGGATATATAGGGACTTAATTTGGCATGTGTGTGTGTTTGCCCATTATCGGGGAAAATTTTGCTCCTCTGATAGGTCCATTATTGGGCTTAACTTGGCATGTTGTATATTAGGGAACACTTGGGGTTATTTTGGCAAGATTGTCAATGTTGGGCTAAGCTATTTTGCTACCTGGGAAGTTATAATGATTTATAAAATTCAAAATTTTCTTTTGTTATTTAGTAAAATAAAGGAATAAAAAATATTAAAATTGAAAAACTTTTGAAAAATTTAAACAAGTCTTATTGTGAGACGATAATTTTTGTGTCATAATCAGTAGCTTTAGAAAGAAGTACTATTTTGAAAAAATCACTTAAGAAAAAATTAAAAATATGTTGCAAAATTTTCCCATATAGTAAATGCTTGATTCTGTGATTGTTTTAATAATTTGATACATTGTGTGAATGGGATTCCTCAATGTATGAAAATATGGGATATTTGACCAAAATCATTCTAATTATTGTCTAAAGGATACAAATACATTTTATTGAAGGGGTAATTCTCAGCTGGAGAGAAAACAAATATATGGCTGTCAGCAAAAAATGTGATAACGTTCCACAATGTTGCAAAATTTATAACATCTATCCCTTCTGGAGATAAGATTGACAAAGACCTGTTTATTTTTGCTGCTGATTACTGCTAATTATTTGCATAGTGCAATTGGGTGCAATAATTGAGTCTAGAGTGACAAACCTAACATTTGATAAAACAAATCCCAGGTGTAGAATGATTACAAACTGTAGGTGATATGCTTCCATATTTCTTTTCATCTTTATGACCATATACTGTCCCTAGCCATCATTGTTGATTGATGGCTGTGTTACTAAATTGTGTAACTTCTATTCATCTTATTTTAAATACCTTCTGAGTTCATAAAAGAAGCTTCAAGTAATCTTGAAATCCTAAACCATACTAGTTACACATCCACCATTTTCTCAATTATATAAAAATTGATAAAATCATTCAAGTGCCTCTTGTATTATCTGATAGACTTACTTTATAATAATAACAAGTAAGTGTCACCAAAAGTGTTGTTATTAAATGGTTTTCATGGTATTGCTGAGCAAACACCATTCATTTACTGTGTTATATTCTAACACTTTTACTTCTCTCTACATCATTGCATCTGAATTGGCAATTGAATAGTGAGTGCTCTGGTCTTCAGCTCAGCAGTTTTGTGGGATCGATTCCCATCTTGGCCGTGCATGTTTTCAGTGATTTCTAACCCATTGTAAACTGGAGTCCTCTGCTCAGTTAGCCTTCATGTGCAGAAAATAGCCATAGAATGACAACCAACTAACACTGTGTCATATGTCAGGTATATTTGTATACTTTTGTACTTAGCATCCCCTTTTGTACTAGACTGTAATGTCAATTCTATTGAAGGCTCCTATCTTTTACTATCTTAGTCAATTCTGGAATGTCACTTTAATTCTGTGCTTTTTTACCAAGTTTATTTTTGAATATTGATTAACACATATTATTAGCACTGTAATATGTGAGAAATTAAAGTGATTGTGATTTTGAAGTAAAAGGATAATATACCATTGGAACATTTTCTTTTTCCTGCATTTTGCAAGTTAATTGCCATTTAACAATTCATAAGTAAATATTATATTTTACAATTCATTTAACAATTCATAAATTTTGCATTTAAGTCAGTCATTTACAAAAGGGCTAAACTTTATCCTATTTTGTAGTTCGTAAGGCTCTTATACTCAAAAAGGGACTAAAGCAGTAGATTAACCTGTCAACTAATAATTCTTGTTGAACTAGTATTCTGTGAAAATGAGTCACTTACAATATTTTTTTAATTTAATATTACCTTTGTATTAGATTCTGATCATTTTGAGCTGGTAATTGATTTAATATATTGAAATTTTGTCTAATGAAATTAATTTTTTCTTTGAAAGTTATTGGAACTTAAGTGATTAAAAAAGAGAGGTTTGAATACATTTTGTATTGTACCTACAAAGTATTTATTAAGCGATAAGAAATTTAATGTTCTAAATAATTCTAATTAATTTTTAAAAACTACTCATTCTCAAATGTTAAATTATTTTTTTCTATTTGTTCAAATGTTTTTTGAAAATATTGTCTTACTATTATTACACACAATTTAAAGATTAAAATTGAAGCTGAATATGGTGTAGTGTGAGTGAACAAAAGTCTCTTTTATGCATGTAAAAACTCTTGACTTTTTGTAAGACATGATTTCATATAGTTTTATAAATGAGAAATTGTGAAGAATACTTTTGTTATATTCTCAGTGGAAGTCGTGATGAGTGTTCTGCAATAGTGTTTTGAAGACATTTGTGTCGTTTAATAAATGTTTGAAGCTATTGTACATTAAAAATGCTTAAATTTGTTTCTTAAAAAGTATGAATTTTTTGTTTTTGAAAGGAGTTTTATTTAAAAGATGTTGTTTATACGAAAAATACTTTGAAATGTTTAATTACCCCTACAAAAGATAAAAAAAGATGAGAGATCATGAATTTAGATTAAATGTTTTTATCATACATATGTATACATATATATGTGCAAATCTGAATATATACATATATGCATGTGTGGATACTTATATACAGACATACATAATGTTTTAAGCATAACATTTAAATACCAGTTGGAATTATTTCTGACCATTAAGTAAAATATTATAATTTCAGCTCTGTGACTGGAGAAGGTATTGCATATCTGCAAGCATACATTGCTCACATTACTGGAAATTTACACCTTGAAGAAACTTGAAAATACAATTAAAAAGCATCTTTTATACAGAAAATATAGTTAAACTTTGACTTTGTTTCTTTTATTCTATACATCTTTGTTAATGAAGAATTAGTAGTTAAAAAAAGGAGCTGTTTTCATATTTTAATTATTTATTATAATGTGTGAATGTTATATTTTTATGTTTTGTACTCTTAATATTTTTATAATTTATTTTGTAGCATTTTTATTTTCTGATGGTGCTTTATGTTTATATGTATGATAGATATTTTTTTTTATTTATTATTCGTTATTTAAGAAATTAATTTGTTATTTATTCTCTAATTAGTGACAGGTCATGCTTATTAGCAGATATGTATATTTTAAATATTTTTACAAATTGTGTTGTCATTCTATATTGTATATTTTTTATATTTCCTATTGTTTAAAATACCAGTTACTTAAAACATTTTTGAAAAAAACCTTATCAAATATTAAATTGAACATATAATTTACTGAATATTGTTTTAAAATAATACAATTAAGAAGACATAGAATGCTTATTTCTTATTCTATTATAATTTTTGTTTATATCAAAAGAAAAAATTGCTTAATAAGAGTTGCCAATATGCATTTTTTATATTTTTGTTAATAAATAGAAACATTTGAGGGCATATGTAGATCTTCATAAAATTACTTAATTTTGTATCTGGAAATAAAAAGTAGATAGTGATTTTGAAGGGAAAATTGAATTTTTAATTTCTAGTATACAATTAAATGTGCATGTATCAAACATTTCAACTCAAATGTTGATATTAGTAAAATATCTACTTAGGCATCTTAGGAAAAATTATTATTATTATTATTTTTTTTTTTTATGGAAAAGGAGCTTATTTTTTAAAAGTGACATAAAACAAACGCAAAATTCTACAAAATGTATGCACAATCTCTCTCATCGATCCTTTAGCTAAAGAACTATCCAAAGCTAAAATATTAAACATTGAGTTGAGCAATTTAATATTTCAAGCATTGATCTTTGATATTTTTAATTTGCCAAAATTCTTGCTTAGAATAAATTGATTTTATTTGAAATTCCTTAGGACCTCATTTTAGATGACTAACTTTTGAATTGAGAGAAACATTATTGGCTGAAAATAAATTCATGTCAATTTCAATACTTATTAAAATGAGTAGTAAATATTTGTATAACTTTATCGAAATGGTTTCTTGCTTGATTTTAAAAGGTTTCATGGATTTATTTGCAATACAGATTGCTTAGGATCAGATAAAAAAGAAAACATCATAAGTAAATTTTTGTTTCCATCAACATTTAAGTAATTTTCATATTACAAAACTGTTTAAAATTGTCATAATTCATATTAATTACTCTCAGTTAAATATTCAGATTTAAAAGTAAAATTAACTTTTGCATACTTAGAAATATATTTTGTTTAAACTAAATAATTTTAAATGTTACATCTGATAAAAAAAAAAAAAATCAAATTCAAAATATTATATAAAAAATTTTTATTTTGCAATAATGTGAATAAAGAAGTACTTGAATAAGATGTGAATCTCCTTTCTTGTCACTACAGGATTGCTTTTATCAATATTTATAATTCGTTTGTAAAACTAATGCTTTTTTTAAAGAGAGTAAAAAGTTAATAAATTAAGTTTCTAACTCATGAACTTATTTGTGTAGAAATATTTGCTGTTAACAAATATTTTGTTTGCGTTTGTAATAGATCGAACTATAAGAGTTAACTGTAATATAGTTTTTGAAAGTATTGATTGAGTGTTTAATTACTTTTCTTCAGCTGTGTAAGTTTGACATCAGCTATGTAAATTCAGTGTATAAAGTTTCAAGAGATCATTTTAATGTGTTATTTTGAATACATACTTTTCTATGATTAATTTAATTCTTATGTATGAATCAAAGACTGTAATTTCTTTGCAATCTTCTTGTGAACCATATTCTTTGTTAACATAATTTTCAAGTATTCTTGATTAAAATATGGCCAGGTCAGTTATTCCATTTAGTGAGAATTTTCTGTTGCTTTAAAATTTGATTAGATTTGTGTTCTGATTCATTATTTTTACGATAGCCATTTTTTTTTTATTCTTTATGCTTTAACAATTTATCTTTATCATGAATAAGCTTTTCATATATTGATGAATTATTTAATTTATGTTTCTTTATATGTTCGCTGTAGATATCAGATGGCATAGAATTTTTGAAACATGTAATGTGAGTAGAATTTACCTAAACTTTAGTAAAATAAAAAAAAATGTCATGGATAATGTTTCGGGATATATTATTTGTTGAAATATTTTTCAGTTCATTTTTAATTACATTTTTCTTGAAAAATTCTAAAGAGTTTATGCTTGGCATGCTGTATGTTAAATGTTTCATGATAATATTTATATTCCATATTTCCTCTAGTAAGGATTAATTGTTAAATATTAAATAAATATGGTTTCTAAGTTTTGATCTTAAATATTTAATAAAAGATCAAATTTATAAGTTTAATTGATTTACCTATATGTGATATTTTCATCATCATCTTTAATTGGTACTTGTTATTCACACATAAATTTAAATGATTGATGGATTACAAGGACGGTTATTGAATGCATAATTTTTGTATGTGGAAATACAATTATTTAATTACAGTGGATGATTTACATTGTATTTCTTTAAAACTAAAAATGTATCTAGTTACTCGCATAAAAGTTTTATTGGCACATTAAAGAGATTTATGAGAAAAATTATTATTTAGTTGTTTCACTTGTTGCACAAATAAAAACTTTGAAATATTTTTAGCAGATAATGTATATGAAAATTTCATTTCTGTCTAGTTTGTTTAGAAAGGGATTTTCATTGTATCTTGAGGGGGGGGAGCAAACTTTTTTATTGATTGGTGATGCCATAAAAGATAAAAGAAAATCTTTAATATTTTATAAATGAAATAAGTATAACAAAACATGAAAACCTTCAATTATTTAAAATTAAGAGAATATAGTAATAAAAAGTATTGCTTATTGACTGTAATTTTCAAAGTGTTCTCTTTCTACTACAATTAAATGGAATATTCAAGAATTAAAACTTTGAACACTATTAAACATATTACTGAAGAACTTTCAATGTTACTTTCTTCGACTTTTCTTGTGAATTGGAAGCATCCCCAGGAATGTTATCTTTGAGGTAACCCATATAAAGTAATCACAGGGATGCAAGTCTAGATGAAAATATTGAAGCCCTACTGAATTATATTCTTGTAAAATTTTGTATATTTAATCATTTTTATATTAATTAGCTCTATCATGCATACACAAATAATTTTAAATTTTTATGGTCTATAAATTTATTTTTTAATAAACAATATTTTCTTAATTTACAATATCTTAAAAATATTCCCTACTATTTCTAAAATTGCTTATTACCTATCATACTTTTGAGAAAGTTAAAGGTCTCAAATTCATTGCAATTAAGTAGATTTATGTGTCCTCAAAATAATTTGCTTACAAAGCTTATATAATTAAAACTGCTGACACTACTAAATTTTGTATTTAATTAGTAAAAAGGGTCAGCAATTTATTTTTAATTTTCAAATTTTTATGTAATCAAGTCTTATGAAATGCTTCATTTTTGTCAAATTAAAAAATTTTATGTATTAAGATTGTGGAATTCTTGGTCGTTAACCGTTGTACTTATCAACAAGAAATTTCTATTTTCTAAAATGTGATACTTTAAATTATTTTCAGGGATGATAATTGTTTAGGCTCTTACAAAGTCTAAAATAATAAATTATCTTAATTTTATTATTTTAAATGTTTCTCTTACACATTTCTTTAATATACTCAATGTTTCTCTAAAATATTTGTAGTGTATGTCATAATTGCCATAAATGGAAATAATGAAAAAGTATTATTGTGATTGTAATTGATGTTCGAATTTACATTCAAATCCTAAGTTGAAAATATAATAAATGTATTATTCATTGTTAAAATAGTTAATCATAAAAGTTAAATGAAAAATTAAAGAATCATGTATAACTTATTTTTTACAGATAATTACATTTTGAAATTTCTTCAAACTTAAAGGCTTCTTCGGCTTGTATTTGAAAGTTAGTAATTACAGTTTTTTGTTTCCAGCATTATAATGTTTTCTAGATTGCATATTGCAAAGACACTTTTTATTAGCAGTCATTACTCATGAGTATATTTAAATATTACCAATAGTATATTTTTACTCTTTTCATTATATTTAATCATTGTGTGCATAAAAGTTATCTCATTTTTAGGCAGCCAAAGGCTATCCATTCATAGCTTAAATTGTATTTTAATTCTGTGATTGTATTTTCTTCATTGTGAGAAATGTTTTGTTTATTTAAATTGTTTTACTATCTTTTTTTAAAATAATTGAAAAATTATAAAATTGTAAATATTGCATTAAACTAGTCATATTTGTTTTTTGTATTAATAATTATAGTTTGTTTTATATTTGTTAGTTTGAAATATATTGTATTTTTTTAAATTTATTAATATTGAATGTCTAGCTATGAGTATTTTTCAATCAACTTTATTGTGATATATCTGATAATCATTGCTTTCTTATGTATATTTTTAATTTTTTGGAATATTATATTTCTTATAATTAACATTTTGTCTCTTAATCTAAGAAGTTAATGAATATTTTCTTTTGAATATTCAAATATATTTTAGTTTTTATTATTGAAATAATTTTGAAATTATTAATTTTCTTGTCTGCCTCAACTTAATAGAATACAAAATATCTGAAAATGTAGCTTATAAGTTATTTAAATTTTGCAGAACAAGTATTTAAAAGATATTTTTTTAATTCTTAAAAAATTTTCTGCAATTCTATGTTTTTATACCTTTTCACTATATATAAATGCTAGCTGTGATATGTGAAGATAATATTTTTATGTTTATCATCTCATTTATTGTAACTGGAATATTGTTCTATTCCTCTATTGTGTAATTTTATCTTCATGTGGTAATAGTGCATTTGTAAATATGTATGTTTTGTGTTTGTAAAATGTAGGTTTTAATAAAAGCATATTTATGTGGCATTTATGAAATGACTAATCTGTCTTTAAATTATACAGTGCTTAAACTGTATACAAATGATTCCAAATGTCATTGACATTTTTTTATTAGTTTGGAGCTTTTAAATTGGTTTGCTTTTCTGAGAAAAGGTTTTTGATGTATGCCCATATGTATAGTGTGTTGCAACCATAATTACAGGAAAATTTTAGAACTAATATATTATTTTGTTACGTTAGTCTTCATTTCGTATTGCAACAATCAATTCATAGAATTTCTTAGTGCAAGAGCCATTTTTAGCACATTAACCAAGTGCTAAAAGTGGCTGTTGTGTTACTAATATACATTCCAAAAATAAGGAATATAAATAATATAGGAATGTATGGAAGGGGAATTTCAATTAGAGATACTCTGGAGGAAATTAGAGAGTGGAAAATAAAGATTACAATTTGTACAACTATCACAATCAGCCATTGTGTTCCTGGGTAGGTTTTTTCCATAGTGATCTTAGCAAATATCTTCCCAATTGTCAAGCATACAAGTAATTGGTAGACAATTTCAGACATCTGTTAATATACTAAGTGCATGGTTGCAGAGAATTCCATTACTTTATCTCCTAGCAAGAGTAACTGTCCATTTTTGCAAGAATAGCCTTCATTGTGGTTAATGAAGTTAAATTTCTCTGAGCGATATTTGACAGAAATTTAATCTTTCTTTCGTATGTCACATCTGTGGAAGAAGTGGGAGCGATCGCTTAATATCCGCAAAGTACATTCAAATACATCTGGGGGTGCTGATCACACGTCACTCCTTTGAGTCTGTGAGTCACTTATTTTATCTCGAATGGATTGCGGGTGTGTTTTTTACAGATCTGATAGGTCTTCGGTTTTGCACAGATTGAATACTGTCCATCTCTGCCGAATACTGACATCTCTGCTTTAAGAATTAGTTCATGCTCATTCTGCTCATCACTCGTTCAGAGACTGGAATTTGCCGACGATCTTGTCGATTTGTCTTTAGACTAATGCAGATGCTTCAATTATGAAAAGATCGTGTTTAACACTTATTATCTTATATGCGCTATAACTACCATTCCTGTACTTCGGGTGATGCTAGATCGTATAGCGTACGATTTTCTCTCGAAACAACTCGTTTATTTCTATCTGACCAACGTGTCCGTTTTGCTAGCGGACTTATTGTCCTATCCACAATGGTATGAGCATTAGATAAATACCGGAAGGTCTAAAAGAAACTTCCCCTATATATGAGTCCTTAGTGGCCGAACAAATGAAAATTTTAAATATAAATCATAAAAACTAAATATTTATAAAGCCTATTACCTTTAAAAGGCAAAAAGGTTTCTGTATAGTGGTTCCCTCAACAAACCAATGTTAAATGACATGTTTAACATTGGCTTACAGTGTTTAAAAAAGCAAAATGTTAAAGATGAAAAAAAGGACATGAAATTAAAATATAAAAAATAGTATGCTTCATATCATGAATTTGATTCATTTAAAGAGATGTTTATGTGTGAAACGCATGTCCAATACGGAGAGTTGATCTTATATCGGTACTTCGAAACGACAAAACTGACGCATGGAAAGAAAAGGCATGCAATATGTGGTTAGAACTGTATGTTCTATAATTCCTGCCAAAGAATAAACTTCTTCACTCTTTCTCACATCTACAAGAAATGAATAAATTGAAGTCGATGAAGCTTCGGAGGTGGCATCAGCCTTTTCATTTCCTTCAACACCAACGTGACTAGGTACCCAACTTTCTTTTGTATCTCTTGTAACCCATGAAATATTTTGCTTTTCCAATCATCTGGCAAGAGAACTCAATGCTTCGAAAATTTTGGACGCAACAAAATGATAGTAAGTATTCGAGAATTTCTAAAAGCTTCTAAAACACTCAAACTGTCAGTAAACCCACAAAGTTTTAAGGACAGTTTTCACAAGCTGAAGCGCCCGTGTATTGTACCTCAGTAGTAAAGATAGAGCAGGACGCATGGAGGCAGTAACCATGACAGTCATTGGCAAAAGTACGCCTCAGTCCGTGAATACAGGCGTGTATGAAGAACATTGAAGCGATGTTGAAAGATCATAAGAGTTGTGTCTGATTTTCTAAATTGAGCAAATGAATTATACCTGCTAAAAGAAACTCCCCCTATATATGAGACCCTAGTGGCCGAACCGTTTAACCAATCGAACTGAAAGTTTAGGTATAGTTATTTGAAATTATGATGTAAAACATTTGCAAGGAAGATCATCGTAAAGAACCACTGATAGCAAAAGAGGAGAGGAAAAAAACTTATATAAATTACAAGTTTTCATTTCCACCTTCAAAAACGATAATGCACTGCATGCGGGAGATTGTCGATAAGAGTGACGAATGTATAATGGCAGGAGGAATTTGTAGAACTTCCGTTTTATGACATCTTTCCAGTCTTGCAAAGTCTGGGGATTTGAAGTGTACACCTTAGTTTTTCAGCTAACTCAAGAACTAGAAATCCATCGGAGTGAGGTTGGAGAACTGTGGTTTTCGGTACAATCCAAATTTTGAGAAACACTTCTTGCTGTATGTAGTTGGGCTGTATAGTAATCATATTAATCACTTTCACAACAGCTTCAGCAGGAACACGGGTCGTCTGAATAGCGATCATCCCATTTGCATACCGTTTTTTTAAATTTTATTACCAAATGACGTACATTGTTTACGGAGCATGGGCCTCATTTCAGCTTATGATTTCAACTATAAATAATAACGATTCGGCAGCATTTTCTCCGTTCGGATAAACCAGCTTTATCAATTCCCCTCGTTGTTTCCTTGAAAGTGTCATCTTTTCACGAAAAGAGACGGATTAGCATGAACTTGAAGAAATTATTTTCCCACAATGCTACATCACAAACAATGCTTTGCAAGAGTATTCTGTGAGTAGTGCTTCCTATCCCAGTAAATGATGCAACGTATATCAATATATCTTCCTTTTTATTGTGATTGGTTCTTTACGACGCTCATTGCAAATATTTTAAGCCGCCAATTTATGTCATACTTGTCTCGTTCCAACCCCATTTAAGCTCTTTTTCATGCTCTGATCAATTTGCACGAAAAGAGTGAGATTGTCATTCGAAATTTTGTCATTGTAAACGTAATTGTGAGAGGTTTATTGTTTTAAACCATGCCAATATAGACCTCATGCATTCAAATAAGTATTTCTAAACTTTCATTTCGATTGGTTGTTGATTCAGCCTCTAAGAACTCATATATAGGGCAAGTTTCTTTTAGACAACCCGGTATAATTCATTTACTCAATTTAGAAAATCAAACACAACGATCTTTCATCACTGTCTGTATTCTTCATACACGACTGCATTCACGGGTGGATCAAAAATTGCAGAGCATTTTGACTATGGTGGGTTTTTTTCCAAATACCTTTCATAGTTACAGCCCCCATACTTCTGCTCTGTCTTTACTGTTGAGGTTATGACAATACACCACACGCTTCAGCTCGTGAATACTCTAAGTTCTTTAAAACATTGTGTATATATTGATAGTTTGAGTGTTTTAGAAGCGTTGAGAAATTCGCGAATACTTACTGTCTCAACTGTTGTGTCCAAAATTTTCGTAGCATTAGGTTTCTTTGCCACCAGGGGATATGAAAAGAAAAGTATGTCATGGGTTACAAGAGATAAAAACGAAAGTTGTATCTCTTGTCACGTAGGTGTTGAAGGCAATGAAAAGCTGCCGAAGCTTCATAGACTTCAATTCATTCATTTATTTCTTGTAGATGTGAGAAAGAGTGAAAAAGTTTATTCTTTGGCAGGAATTATAGAAAATACAGGTATTTAACATTAATTGCATGCTTTGTCTTTCCATGTTCTATCCCATCATCAGTTTTACCTTTACTTAGCGCTGTTGTAAGGCACTACATAACGGACCGATACGAAAATGTTTCACTCGTCTTCGTATGGGACATGCGTTAGACACATAAATATCTCTTTAAATGAATCATATTCATGGTGGGAAGCATATTGTTTTTTATATATTAATTTGATGTCCTGTTTTTCATCTTTATCGTTTTGCTTTTCTTCATATTGATCATTTAACACTGGTTTGTTGGGGAAGCCCCTCTACAGAAAAATGTTTGCCTTTTAAAAGCATTAAGATTTATAAATTAAATTTTTATGATTTAAATTTAGAATTTGTACTCGTTATTAATTTTGCTATAATATTTTGCCTTTGCTTTGATTTTGTTTTTTATTTGATATGTGCATAATATTTTTGTTTTCACAAAATTTTAACATTACTTGGGTTTTAGAAGAACAGATTAGTTTCTTAAAAAAAATCTACTTTTGGCGGAGCTTTTTTGTTATTGGACTTTGCACCGCGAATCCCAACCATACATAGTGATATTTAGTTTATATTGTATACCTCTTGTTTTTTTTTCTGAATTGTTTAAGGTTAGGTTATGACGGACATTTTTGGAGCTCTATGCTAACATGCTTGTAGCTCACATTGAAAAGGATAACTGGAAATGGTTTTTTTTATACAAATAAACACACATGCCACAGGAACCCGTTCATAGAGTAGACAACTATTCCCTCGTCATTCATACAAGGAAAGGACAAAGACAGCAGAGAGAGAAAGTACATCCACGCCCGAACCGGAATTCCAAACCAGGACTTCCCTATACGCAGTCAAGCACGCTAACAACTAGAATGGTTAGGCATTATTTAAAAGTCAGTCTTTATTGAAACAATTTATTTCAGTTTTCTTTGGATTTCAGTTCCAGTGTCATGCATTGCAATTCTTTTAATAAGATTTATCCATCAAGTGTATTCTGTAATATTTTTCGTTTGGAAACTATTGTTCGATTTCCTTTTATTTTATTTATTGTCTAGATTTCAAAGGCATGCTAAAATAGCACTAATGAATGTTTTATAGATCAAAAACTATTTCTTAAAAAGAAATTTAACTTTTTTTTTTTTTTTTTGTTAGTCTTAGTCCATAAAAGCCCCATTAGCCATTTATAAATAATTTTGGATTTTAAGAGAAATGTGATATGATAAATCGTTGAGATAAGTTAGGAAAACTACTTTTTCTAACTAATAACATTATAAATTCTTGTTCTGTAGAACACTACTGGCCATTAAAATTGCTGCACCAAGAAGGCGACATGCTACAGACTTGAAATTTATACGAAAGGAAGAAGGTGCTGTGATATGCAAATGATTAGCTTTTCAGCGCATTCAGACAAAGCAGGCGCCAGTAGCGACACCTACATAGTGTTTAAATGAGGAAATTGTTAAGCCGGTTCCTCATACACAAATTGCATTTGAACGTTGTTGCCTGGTGAAAAGTTGTTGTGATGCCTCGTGTAAGAAGGAGAAATGCGTACCAGCACGTTTCTGACTTTGATAAAGGTCGAATTGTAGCGTACCGGGATTGCGGTTTATCTTATTGCAGTATTGCTGCTCGCGTCGGTCGAGATCCAATGACTGTTAGCAGAATATGGAATCGATGGGTTCAGGACGGTAATACGGAACGCCATGCGGGATCTCAACGGCCACCTATCACTAGCAGCCGAGAAGACAGGCATATTATCCGCATGGCCATAAGGGATCGTGCAACCACGTCACGAGCCGTGAGTCAAGAAACTGATTCGTTTGGAAGACAACAAGTGTCTGCACGAACAGTTCGACGACGTTTGCAGCAGCATGAACTCTCAGCCCGGAGACCATGGCTGCGGCTTCCCTTGACGCTGCGTCATAGACAAGAGCGCCTTCAATGGTATGATCAACGACGAACCTGGGAACACGAATGGCGAGACGTCATCTTTTCAGATGAATCCAGGTTCTGTGTACAGCATCATGATGGTCGCATCCGTGTTTGGCGGCATCGTGGTGAACGCACACTGGCAGCGTGCATTCGTAATCGTCATACTGGCCCATCACCTGGCGTGGTGGTATGGGGTGCCATTGGATGCACGTCTCGGTCACCTCTGGTTCGCATTGACGGTGCTTTGAATAGTGCACGTAACATTTCTGGTGTGTTACGACCTGTGGCTCTACCCTTTATTAGAGCTTTGCGAAACCCTACGTTTCAGCAGGATAATGCCCGGCCGCATGTTGCCGGTATTGTATGGACCTTCCTTGATACGGAACATGTTTGGCAGTTGCCCTGGCCAGAACGTTCTCCAGATCTTTCACCAATAGAAAACGTCTGGTCAATGGTTGCCGAGCGACTGGCTCGTCACCAAACGCCAGTCACTATGGTTGATGAACTATGGCATCGTGTTGAAGCTGCATGGGCATCTGTACCTGTACGTGCAATCCAATCTCTGTTTGACTCAATGCCCAGGCGTATAACTGCTGTTATTACTGCCAGAGGTGGTTGTTCTGGGTACTGATTTGTCAGGATCTATTCAGCCAAATTTTTTGAAAATTTAATCACTTGTTATTTCTAGTATAATATATTTGTCCAATAAATATCATTTTTTTATCTGCATTTCTTCCTGGTGTAGCAATTTTACTGGCCAGTAGTGTACTTGGATCATAAAAATATCAACATTAATTTTTATTTAATTATGTAATAATTATATTTACTTTTATCTGAACATTTTACGTTTTAGAAGTGAAAATATAGATGATTTACTATACTGCTTCTATTTTGATTTTGTTTCTGATTTATATACATAATTATTCATATAAAAGTTATCTTCAGTAATATATTTCTGTATGAATAAACTCTTTGATTATATTATAGGCTTGTGAAAAGTTATTACATTGATTCTGATTTACTTTGCTCTTACTTTATGTGTGAATGAAAATTTGTTTTGCAGTTACAGGTGGTTATCAAAGTAATAGAAATGCCTTAGATGGATGAAGAATTATATGGGGTAGTCATTAATATGGGGTAGAAACGTTTTTGGCATGTTATGCAGCTTGGATTCGTTTTGGAATCAATTCATGCTAGTGCTGAATATTGTTTTAGAGTAATATACCAATATTCATGGAGATATATATTGTGAAAGTTCTAGGAGGGATTGTTAGTGGATATCGATACCGTATTGAACGCTCTAAAATAGAACTTGACGGTTCAATTATATTTGAGTGAGGTGACTGCCGACCAAGGTAGATATTTAACTTCATCAAACCAGAATTTGACCAGTCAAGCTATATGAATAAGTACATTATCATGATGGAAAATTCCATCACCTGCAGGGAACAAAATTTGTATTTCTCCCTAGCGATTCCTCTTCGAGCTGGTACCTGAGCGGTTAGCGTTCTGGTTTTCGGCTTAACTGTTTGGGTTCTAACATGGGCGCGAGTTCTTTTAATGGTTCAGAATACACTTTAAACTGTAGGTCCTAATCTAATTTATTCTCGTGTGCAAAAAAATAACTGCGTGTGGAGCGACAAACAAAACCCTCCTTTCAGAGTTGTATTTGGTCTATCAGAATCACAATATGGTTGTCCATATCATGAGATTCACATCCATGCTTGAAAGATGGAAGGAAACTGTCACGATCATACGCTTGTTCAAGAGTCCTCCAAACTTGCACTTGTTGTGTTGTAGGGAAAAATAAAATACGGTTTGTCACACCATATTACTTACTTAAACTTATTTTGTGAAGTGTGACACTACTGTAGATAATGTTTGGCATATTAACATCTGTGACAAGTAACTTGGCAATTGTTGCTCTGTCATAAATGTTCTGTTTATGAAGGTGTCTTTTAATTGTAATTATTGACACTGAAGAAACTAGATATTAATTCTGCAGTCACTTGCTACTATGGTTTACTTTTTAAATATTACAATCCGCTTTAATACCGGCCTGTCTCTTTCACTTAGCTTCATTTTCCATCCAGTATTTTGATTGCCGAGCTTGTTTTGCCTTGCTGTTTATGCTGTCATGGCTTTATGACACCGTTGATGTTATGATCACACTTGCCCCAGACAGTCTTCTACGAATTGGCCTCTTTGAAAATATAAGAAATCCAACATTTTAGTTTTTGAAAAAAATCCAAAAATGAGATTACAGAATTTTAATAAAGCTACCACATACTACCAGAATATATAGATTTATATTTATAAAATTAGTCGCTATTATATACTTCAATGTTTACGAAACGTATTAAATATGTAACTTATTCTCGGATGTTATCATTGTTTTGATAATCCCTAATATACTTCAATTCTTAAGTCGATAGTATGTTGTATAGTTATATTCTCAAAAATACATATAATCTTTAGAATAAAAAATTTTGGTTAACTTCGTTTACCAAAGTTTATTCTAGATTCTATGTATTTTTAAGGATTCGATGTGTATTTTCAGTTTAACTTATTTAAAATAACTGAGGCAAATTCGAGGAAGTAATGAAATTGTTAAGGATCATTTCTTTGAGCCGAAATTTAATATTTTCCAAAATGGTGTAGCTGCTTTTAATTTCATGTAACTTTGTTGATAGATGAAGGGTTAGTATTGGGATCTTCACTTCAGTATATTTCATGAATTCGAGTATAATCGGGTGTGAATGTTTGTAGTGTTTTGGAATTCACTTTTTTTAAACTAGTCTCGAGCTATATACATTTAGTTGTGATGTTGCAAATATGGCCATTGCGATAGAACAAACTAAACAAATTTAGCTTTATATTTAATTTCTTGGGTATCTTGAAATAATTAACAAAATATCGAATCAAGGTTTCTACACAAATCTATAGAACGTTTAATTAGTGATACAAAATCGCGCGCGCGAAAACTGTAATATTTTACATCATTGATTTGGAGAAATAGATAAGAATTTACTATTGCAGTTTTGATTTTATTATGTCTAAATCTAAAAGACTTAAATTTATTTTAGTTTAAAAAGCACTTTGTGAGCAAAAATTTACAATTTTATATTTTTGCTATCTTTAGTAGCGAAGAAATATGTTTCCTTTTCAATTTCTTGTTTCATAGAAATTGATTTCTATTCAGTGACTACTGTTGAAGAAATATTAAATAAATTTTTAAAGTACATATAATTGACATGCCTACTATTGACACACACACAATCATGTTGCAATTAAAATTTTCAAAAATGCTTGAAATGATGAAGTTAAAAAGTAGTTTTCTTATACAGTATTTTTTAAGTTTTGTGTGTTTTTTCCTTTTTATTACAAAGGATTTTTTTTTCAAAAATAAAGTACTTTTAGTAATTTGATATCGGAGAAAGGAAATGAATTCATTATTTCCTTAATGAAATTTAATGAGATTATCTGAAACCTTAATTTCCAGTTTTGAAAGTTATTTAAAAATGTCTTGTAAACTGAAATAAAGTTTTTAATTTTCTAAGCATTTGAATTCATACAAATTTTAAAACTATGATCTTACAAAAATCTTACAAATTTAGAGATTTGCTTTATTTATAATGTTTTTTTCAGAACTTCTAAATCATATACATTTCAATTTTAATACACTTTAATTTAAATTGACTCATAATTTCTCTGAAAATAATTTTTAAAATCAGTTTTTTGGGTTTTTACTCTCGATTAAAGATTGAGAAAAGTACATAATCCAAACTTGATTACCACATACTCGCATTAAATTTTATTGAAAACAAACCTGAATTTTTTCTTATCTTATATACGATTTTTTTTTAAAAATTAATTCTTGATACTTTTGTCAAAATGATATAGCTTTGCACGTTACTTTGTTTAAAGAATCTTCAAAAAAATCAATACAAAACCAATAAAATATTTTCTCCTATTGAAACTCTATCGTTTCGATTTGAAATTAATTAATATCACTAACACTGAAAATTAATTGACATAGGAATAGCTAACTTTATGCAAATTTGATGCATTACTAGAAGTCACTTGACGAATCAGCAGTTTGACAAGATAGAGTGCTGCTTATGGTATTAATAACTACGGTTTTAAGTGCATTCATTCTTGATCAAATCGACGAAACTCGATGAATACGTCTCTCTATATCAGAAGTAGTGCAGACATTTGGACTTTTGCACATCGTTGTGTCAAAGGTGAATCGTTACTTCATCGATTCAAGTAAAATCACCCTTATCAGAATTAATGGCCAGGGACAGTATTCGAAGTCGTCTTTGGCTAGTTTTTATTGTAACAGCAGATAGATGGACCACAATGTAACAGATCATTAGTCGTTTCAATGCTGTTGCAGATTTAAAAAGTCTCTCTTCTCAATGGGACATAGGAGTTATCAACCTACAAGCCAAATATTACTCATTTGGATACCATTTGCAGACCTGCCACTGTCACTTTGAGAAGACGATCTAATGTAAATGGTTGACAAGGAAGGGAAAGCCTATTTAAGGACACTATCAATACTCTCATTAACTCTACCTAGACGTTTAGATATTTGTGCCATCGTCAAAGGTGGTCCTATAAACTATTAAGCTTACTCTGTTTTCGGTCTGCAGTATGAATAAAATTTCAAAATAAACATCACCTATAGTTCTTTGTGGTTCTCTTTACTTATCGTGCTAATGCTCTTTGTAGTTTTTCTGTTTTTTGAGTTTCATTCCTTTCTGGCTACTCCTTTTCGGTGTTATATAATGTATATGAATTCTATCAAAGACCAAAAGAAAGCTAGAAAAAATATACTTAAAGACGAAAAGAAACTTTAAAAATATGAGGAAAGGCCAAAAATTGCAAATAAAATTTGCAGGAAGAAAAACAAAGGAATGATTAAAAAAATAAATAAAAAGAGAAAATGGAATGTGAAAACAATAAAAAGCCTTCAATATTAAGATCTAATATTTCAATCCAATATTAATTTATGTAAGACAAATGATTACATGTGTTTATAGGAGAGACGAAACATTTTCTCCAATTAGGACATAAGAGATTTTCTAAACGAAAAGAAAATGAAGGAGTAAAATAGAAAAGCTATTGTACAGTTGATGCAAATTTAATTAAATTAATGAAAAATTGAATACTATATTAAAAGAAGGAAAAAATGTAAAGCGTTGGGAACCAATACAGATGTTATGTCGGAGAAATGGAATTCGGGATATATTTGTCCTATATAAAGGCAATAAATTTGATTGTAAAAGCATAGAAAGATAATTTTACTAAATAAAACAAAATATTTTCAGGTTCTTTAAGATACAAAATAAAAAAATAAGGGGAAAATTTTCTGTGGGAGAATACTTTTGTAGATTTAGAATTAATAGAGGAACTGTGTGTATCAAATTTAAAGTTTCTGTAGTCAGACATTTTATGAATATGCATGTATAAATATAGATAGTGCATGTATAAATATAGAGAGAAAAACTGAAAACACTGGATTCAGCAAAGGTATTTAACGACGTGATTCATTGTTAATTGTGTAGTTCAATATGGTTTTAGATCAAGGAATTATAATCAGTCAATAAAAGAACTATATATACGAAATCAACAAAAGTTTTTGCATAACCAGAGGATTTGGGAGTCCTTTAAAGCATAAAAAATAACTGTTATACATGAAATGATTTATGAAAGAGGCAAATGTAATTAGCTTTGAGATGATTAGGAAGATGAAACAGAATTCATGACAATATCAATAATCAGAAGAAACAAGACAAATACAAGATTTAAATATTGATCATAAAAATGTTTTATAAGTAATACTTTTACTTATTTTGGAAATAAATTAATTATAAATGTGAATTTCATGATTGTATACAGGAACATATACATAATGGAAATAAAGCAGTATATGTGCAAATAATAGAATTCTGTAAAGTAAATTAATTTCAAGAATCTAAGAAATGCAAGTATACAATATGTGTTGTTACTAATGACACTTGGCAACGCCAAGCCCGCCCGTCAGAGACTAGGACAATGAAGTCAGAGAGAACGTATTCCGTTTTTGAATAAAGCACTCTCATACGAAGGTGGAAGTACGACTGTTGGCTCATAAATAGCAGCACCATATGAATCTTCTAATTTAGAGATTGAAACCAATGAAGACCCATAGTCTGGCTCCAACCACCCACAGAGGTATTAATTTGGAATGGGAACATGGAGAACATTGCAACCCGACATATTTTACGTGCCCCAATCACCATTAGTGAACGCGACGGATCTTCGGCTAAGCCGGGATTCGAATAGACCAATTTTTGGTAACGAGAACGACGCTCTAACCAACCAAGCCACCGCGGCGCAATACAATGTTTTAATAATACTACTAATTATATATATACTGATGAATTTGAACCCTGGGTGTGTATGCATTTTGAAATTATAAACGTAGAATCATTTGATTAATTAATGAAATCGTTAAAGGAGGAGGGGAAAAAAACACAAGAAGACGAAGATGCAATCATTAGGTAGAAAAATTATTTAAGAAAAAAGATTTGTCAAAGTTGAAAAATTACATATATATATATATATATATATATATATATATATATTTTTTTACTAGAACCCTCACGCCTTTCAATGACACCATATTGTTATTTTGTGCAATAGTTCGAAATATAATAATTTTATATTACATATTATTGCTGTGAATGACCTGTTAGGGCTAAGCCCACACAAACATGACTGCAACTTTTTTATTTTTGGAATATTTGCTACAATCATTGAACTCAAAAGATGTCTCAATGCTTATTAAGAACAGAGATTCGCCTTTTCTCCACTACCAACAACTAGTTTATGGAACATTAGATTCGTTAATTATCGTTCTTTCACTTTTGACATTTTTCAGCCTCCATAATTTTTTCTGGAAATTTCTCTCCTAACTTTTTTTCTTTTAGCTTTTAATTTTTAGTAAAATATCTTGTATTTTCCACCATAGTCAACTAAACTAGATTTTTTTTTTCCTTTAGTATTTAAGCTAATAATTCATTGTTTACCTAAATTTTTGTATCACATTTGGATTAATAGATAATTTACTTTTTCTAAAATATGAAATCTGTTTTATATACATAATCATTCATGACTACTCAGTAGATAGCGCTGCTAATTTTTGGTTTTTCATTTTCTTGCATATTTTGACAGTAATTTGCTTATTACAAAACTTTCGGTTTACTGTTTTCTTCAGTTTTAAAATGTAAATAATTTGAAGCGCTTATTCCTGCCAAATATAATTTTAATCTATTACACTGGTGGCTATCCAAATTGCAACACCATGAAAAACAAAAGGTATCACAACAAAATTTAGTTCATCGATAACATGTTGACCAAGAATCAAATGATTAAATTTATAGACTTCTGTAAAGTGTGGTTCCTGCCAAAGTCAGTGGCCAGAGTAGCTGCAACTATTGGAGATCATCGCTGCTTCATGCCTCGGCGTTGATTCAAAGAGACTTAAGATGTTTTCTTGGGGTACAGCAGACCAAGCAGCTTCCACATGTGTCCAGATTTGATCTGGTGTGGCAATTGGGGATATAATCTGGGTCAATTGTTGAGCAACCATGAGCCACACGTTCCTATAGGCGAAATATCTGGAGATCGAGCTGGTCAGGGAAGCAATTCAATCTGGTGATTGACGAAGAACCCTTGGATAATGCGTGCCTCGTGTGGCGTGCATTATCCTGTTGATAATATGGCTGTGGAAAAATTCTGAAGGTAAGGAAGGACAAATGTTTACTAATACCTCGGAGATGTAGCGCTGGCTGTTTAAAGTACCAGCAATGCGTATAAGAGGAGTGCGAGAGTGATATACAATACCCCCCCCCCATACCATAATATCGGTTCAGAGCCAGTGTGGCCGTACATAACACATCTGTTCAGAATCCTCTCTCCACGGTGTCTCCAGACTCGAATGGGGTCATCGTGGTGTTGCTGACTGACGCGTGACTCATCAATGAAGACAATTTCAGTCCATTTGTGCGTCCACATGCTACTTTTATCGCACCATTGGTGGCGAGACGTCTGTAGTTCTGCGTCAAGGGTAGACGAAGCAATGGACGTCTTGCGGCCAGACCACTCTGATGTAAACGGCGTCGAATGATACGTGCAGACATTGGCTGATGCATTACAGGATGAATGTGCTGTGATATGGTTCGTGAAGTGGCTAAGTGATCCGTCACTGCCATGTGCACAATTTGCCTGTCATCACGTGAAGTGGTGCACTGAGGTGGATGAAATCGAAAAGATCGGTCCGTCGTACCCTCCTGCATCCAACGATCACATATCCGCATTACATTTGCTTAGTTTCGTCCAACACGACTACCGATTTTCCTGAAAGATTCCACATTATCTGTAGGCCACTATCCTTTCTTTGTCGAACTCGCTCCATACATTTTTACAAGACATAGTTGATCGTTTTTTTTTTTTTTTTTTTTTTTAAAAACCCAAGAAAAACACAATTGCCGAACTTGAAATCGTTGAAATCTCCTAGCCAAATATCGCTTTGAAGTATCTCCACAAGTGCGCATGATGTGCATCTGTCCTGAAATTCTAATCAATTGCATATCTCACCTCCGCTAATGCATATTGTAAATTTCATGTTTTTGCATGCTTCCTTCAGGGTGTTACATTTACGGTAGCCAGCAGTGTAATTGGTGCTATTGATCAATAAGTGGGTAATAGTTTTATCTGATTTACTGTTATATCTGTTTCAATTTCTTTTACTATCATAGATTTCTATGTAGAAATATATATTTTTGTATAGAATGTGTACCTCATACTACCTCATACAAATTTTTTACACCGGTAACATCCAGCAAACACCGTCCTACCCGAAGGTATGCGGTGGGTTTACACCGGTAAAGAAAAACACGTATTTATGTCTACTGAAGTGTACAGCCAGCATTTAGTTTATAAAAAAGGAAAAAAAAACTTAGATATTTAAGTTGTTTCTATCTGCCTAATATTCTCTTTATTTTTTTGCAAACAAAAATATCTTTTTTTAAAGTTGTGTTAGAAATTTGTTCCCACATAATTTTTGATTGAAAATTTCATATGATTTTTAGTTTTATGACTAATAAGTGAATTTGTGTGAATTTCAGATGTATGATTTAGTTTATTTGTAATATTATTTAAAAGAATATATTGAAAATATAAACATTATTTTCTTGCTCGATCAATGATGAACTTTTCGTTAGAATCATTGTTTGTTAACAGAATTAAAAAAAAAAAATACTTTTAAGACATAACTTTTAACCTGAAGATTAGAGAAGAATGAATTATTGTTTTAAAAATGTTTTGTTGTAGCAGAATCATCAGAAAATTTAAATTTGAGTGTATTTCAATTATAAATCCAACTATACATAATTTTTTATGAATATTGTAATTCAGAAAATATTTTTTGTTGATTTTCTAATATTTTCTTATTTTAAGAAAAGGATGCAGCAACGAATGCCTGAAATTATCAGTCCATATATTGAGAAATGAAATAAAGAGCATAGCTGTTTTCATTGATTAATGGGATGACTTTGATTTTGGGTGAGTAAATTTTAAGTTAATTTTCTGTAAAAAAGGAGCTCTTATTATTGTTAAAGTTATTAGAGTATTTATACCACGGCCAATGGTGCGATAAAAGAAGGATGTGGATGGCAGAATGGAATGAAATTGTCTTTACTGATGAGTCACTCTTCAGTTTACAACACCACTTGGTCAATATGTTATTTACAAAATAAAATTTGTTGTGATATCTCTTGTCTTTCTTCGTGTTGCAACATGGGTGACCTGCAGTGTTGAAAATCTGAAATTTAATGAAACTCATGTTTTAATAAAAGATCCAGATTTGTGAGATTATTGTAATATTAAATCATATTTATCCTAAAGTAAATAGGGATGATTTTCGCATTTGCTGATTTAGAAGGCTTCTTTAGTATTACACACAGATAAACTTATTTTATTTTTCAAAGGAATACAACTGAAAGCACCTTTTTAATAGTTCTTTAGACAAATAATTAATAATTTTAATACTAAATTACACAATTTTAAAGTTATCTGATTTCATATTTTTGTAATCTAACACACAATGTTATCTATTAGGTCAATTTCAAACAGTAACATAAAAATTAAAGATATTCAATTTTGTGGTTGTTTCAAACTTATATATTTCAACATCTTTTTTCCCTTGCAAAAATTTTTAGCCTTTCTGTAAATAAATTTAATATATTTTTATTTTAAAACATAATTATATAAATAAATATACAATGTTGTTGTTGTCGTGTGCCAGCCAGGCTGGCAATATGGGGTGCGCTGCTCCACTTTTCCAACTGAACCATATTTGGTGTGGAGTCCGACTTTCTCAGTACACGCATGCCATAGGTACCTGTTTATAGGGTAGACAACCATTCACACACACAAAGAAAGGACAAATACAAGAGAGAAAGTACATCCATACCCGAGCCAGGATTCGAACCCAGGTCCCACCCATCTGTAGTCGGATACGCTAACCACTAGACAGCTTGGGTGGCTATGCTCAATGTATCCAATTAATATGATTACAAATGAAAAGTTTGGACGTTCATATAAAATATTAGGTTGGGGAAAAAGTAATTCATTATTTTTTCGGTAGACGTCTGTAGTGATCGATATCTCGTCAGGTATATATCAAACTATTTCAGATTTATGCTCGTTCGAAAGATGACATTTGACCCTAAAATATTCTCTTGCGGTTTTTTGTTTGATTAATTCAGTTACGAGTACAAGGTTTTAAAAATGGAAGACAACAAACAGAAAATTCGATACATTTTCATTTTTCTCTTGTAACGGCGAAAAAGATAGCCAGGTGGCTAAAATTGTGAAAGGTGTTTATCGTCCTATATAAGACTGTAACAACCAGTTACGTACAATTTTTGTTTCATCGATTCCGTTCGGGTATTTTTCATGTTAGAGATGCACCTCGCATGTGGGTAAATGTCTAAAATCATCGCCGAAAATGTCTATAAAATATCAAAAATGATCGAAGTTAACCGCATGTCAGCAGTCGTAACGCGCAAGACCTAAAAATCTACATGAAAGCTGTTTTAAACCTTTTTACAAAGCGAATCCAAAAGAAGTTACATAAAGTTCACGTAAAAATAATGGATTTCTTTTTCCCCAAACTAATACAATAGCAAATATATATGATTGGATAAATAGATATTTAAACACTAGTTTCAATCATAGGAAATAAATAGTTTTGTGTGGTTTGCACTTCCACATTATTTTTAATAACTGTAATACAGTTTTATATTACTTTAATTGTATTTTAACATAGGACTATCTTACAAGCAATCTAAATAGATGTATATGTATGCCGGTTTTTTTTTTATCTCAATATAAAATAATTCCAGAAATGTCCCGAAGGACAGCCAAATGAAGCAGTTGACGAACAAAAAGTAGAACACTGAAATTTGAAGAAATTTATATAATCTAATTTTACAAATAGTGAGTCAGAATCATTGAATTACTGTTTGTGTCACTGTTACTCTTATGTTAATGTCAACACAGTTTATAAATATAAGTGTCCATAATACTGCAATTTCTTGAACATAAATCGAACGATCATTTGTTTAAGTATGATTAATGAATAATAAATAAATTCTTTTGTGTCCAGTTAAAAAAATAACACATTGATTCAAGCAGTTATTGTTATTGAAAACTATAAGCGCTACACATGACCACCATCCTTGTTGATGCCACCTTAATTAATAGAAGTTAGTAAATAAATCATTATTTTTTTTATTTCTTTTAATAAATGTTCAGTAAAAAAATCAAAATTTTCCAAATCATCTTAAAAAATTCACGCTTTCTGAGAACTTTGAAAGTTTTCGAGTTTCCAAAGTTTTTGGGGGAATAAACCGAGTTTGTTCCCGGAAATATACCAGGCCATTACAATACTATTGAAAATGGGGATGAATGTGCCATCTCTGTTGTCATTTGAGCACAGTTGAAAATAACAGACTGTTGGTTGTGTTTAACGGGATTGATCAATAAAAATATTTGCCAAGAAATTTATTTATATGAAATCTTTCTTCTGTCTGTCCGGAGTAAAATTGAAAATAGCGGTACGAAATGAAATGAAAATATCAGGTTGCTGGTCTCTGGCGAACGTAAAATGAAACGTACTTCATTTCGAAATTCTGGTAGCAGTGTTTGCAGTTAATTTAAGTAATAATTAAAACTGATTTGAGCTCCTTGTAAAGTTATTTAGGCGTGTTGTAATTAATAGAAGTGAGATAACATTCTCCGCTCCAAAACTTTCTTCGCTTCAATAAACTCTTCCTGCACATTTTTTAATTTTATTTTACTCCTTTCTTTTTAAAATTTTCTTCTAGTGGATGTGAAAAAAAATATTTCTGGCATCATTTCTACATTCTTTTTACATTTTTACGGTGTAGTTCTTTTTAAAAATGATGGTATTTACAATTTTTTTCTACTTTTAAATAGTTTTTGTATTCTACAGCGAATACGTTTTTAACGTTGCCAATACGTTCGCACATGATTATGTATTGGAATGCTAATGAAAATAGTTCCAACGTTAATATTTAATAACATCGTAACTAAAGAGAATTTCCAATCATCATACACGTTGTTCAATTTGTTTTTAGAAAATCTACATGCGATTTCTTTTCGTAATAACAATCATTGTTTTATATTTAGGAATTGTTAACTAAATTATTTTGTAATATGTACACTTTTTTGTGATAAAAAGTTGAAATTCTTTTCACATGCATTCGCATTTAAACAGAAACTCTTTCAGAAGTGTTTTTTATTTCTTTGAATTTTTGCTTGTTTCGGTATGATAAAATATCTAATGTAAATTCTTTTTGTATTTATTTCATTACTTTAATGTTATCTTTTCAGTTGATAATTAGATTAGAACTTAAAATGTTTGCAAATATATATACACTTTTATGTATTAAGAGGTAAAATTTCATATTTTAAAGTTCAATGTAAAACTTCAGTCAAAATTAATTTTTTTAAATTCTTTGAGATTGTATTTATCTTGGTATGCCCTATACAAAAAATAATTATTTTATGTTTCGCTTCTGTTTTCATTTGCTTAAATATACGAGTGAAAAAAAGTAGGTGCTCCATATGCTTGTGACTTAAAATCAACACTTATGATTTATAACAAAATATATGCAAATAATCCAAATTTCTGAAACTTATATAACTGGGTTAAATGCTCAATAATCCATCGTAAACTTTCTTTCAGATTATTTTTAGATACTTAGGTCAATATCATCAAACAGCTTGGCAATCCTTTTCTAAACTTTCATGTAATGTACTTTCTGCGCGACAAATCAAAATTGTTTGTAACATTTGTCATAAACATAAAAAATAAATCTAATCAACCAAAAACTAATTAAAATAATATAGAATAACTAAATTTTTGAAGATATTATAGTTTATGTAATTATATCTTATAAATTTTGATTAAAATATTTTCCATTCTATTTATGTGTTAAAAAATATTAAATTTATTGATTTCTACTTTTTTTTAACTTAAAAATATGATATATAATCAAACCCTTAAATTTATTTTTTATTACAAAATAAAATAATAATATACATGGAATATTAAAGGATATGGTTTTCAACAATTAATATTTTTATTCTTGAACGATTAATGAGATTTATTTGATATACTATATAAGTTCGTTTTTTTTTTTTCTGTTTCATTAGAAATTCCACGTAACCAGTCACTCCAAAATCTTTTTATAATTTGTGTTTAATGAAATTTTCATTTTACGTCTAAAAATATATAGGCTTTATATAAAAATTTTTTTGAGTTAATTTCTTCCTTGGTACATCTCTTTGGTAATATAGTTTTAATACATGTAGATAATGTGCTATTAGATTAGCAGAGAGTTATTTGTTACTCATCCGAAGGTATGAGTTACATTTTTATTCTTTTTTAAAATATATGAGGGAAATTTTTGTTCCACATTTTACTTTTAAAACATTGCCAATAAATTAACAATACCTAAAAAAATTACTTACATTTTTTTATCTTCTAAGTAGCAAAAATTTAGTAATTTTCTTGCAAAGTTCGATGTGAATGTAAGATAAGATAGTTTGACATATGCACAATCTTAATGTATGCCCTTCACTGTGAATGCCCTTTAAATCATTTTACATTTTATTCAATTAATTAATACCTACCTTCCCACATATTTACTGACTTTAAATTTTACATGCACCTAGATTTCGGAGATCCCACCTTATTATGTGTTGGAAAAGCAAACATTAAATTAATACAACAAAAAATGTTTATTAAGTTGCTATTAATCTGAAATAAAATGTAGTATATCATAACTTTCTATGTGTTCTATGTCACAATATCTGTGAAAAATTAAAACGTTTAATTTATTTTAAATGGTTAAACACGTTTGAAAAAGGATTAATTTATAATCAACTTTTTATACTTAAAGGAATATTTTTAATTTTAGTTCTTAAATGAGTTATAAATCTCTCTCTCATACAATTCAATTTTTTTTATTTAAATTCAATAAGCTCCTTAAAGTAAGAGAAACCTAAGCTATAGTAAAGAATTCTTGTATAAAATCTTAAAAAGGGATTTTTAATTAAAAATTATCTAGTCCTCTAAATTTATATAATTTTAAGAGTTATAATTAATAATTTTTCATACATTCCGTATGAAACCCTTAAAGAAATTATTGTAGGAAAATACAGAAAAGTATTAAATTCTATGCAATTATATTCCGCAAGCATTTAAATATTGTTACTTTTTTTTTTTTTTTTTTTTTTTTTTTTCATTTTCCACGAAAAAAGTTGACTGCAGCCAGTTTTCTGAAGAATTCCTTTTTTTTAAAAAAAAATTTTATTTTATCACATTATATTTTTTTTACTAAAGTTGTCCAGCTTTTAATACAAGTCAATGCTATGAAAATATTATAGCTTTTTCAATTTAAAACTACTACACAGAATAAACAAAATACTTAATATATAATTTACCAAATTATTTGAATAATTACCTTAGTTTTTCTTTCATTTTTAAATATTTTAGTCTAAAATTATTAAGATTAATTGAAAAGTAATGCTCTTCAAAAAAATTATTCATTACTTACGAAAAATGCTTATGTTTTACGTAGAAAAAAATCACCGGATAGTATGAATTATTTGTTAAAATTTATTCAAATAACAAAATTCTTAACTTAAACATTATAAAGTATATTTTTATGAAGTGAATAAATTTATAGCACAAACTCTAAAAATGATTCTTTAATGGGTTTCAGGTGACAAGTCATTTTTACACACAATTTTTTCTTACTCTTAGCTGAACCAAAAAGTAGTTTTTTAAGAACTTTAAGCTTCTTTCATGAAAGTTTAACAATAAAAAGCATTTTGACTTTAAAAGGCCTTTTTTGTTCACTTGAAAACTTTATAAAACTATTTAAAGTTAGAAAAGAAGTTAATTCAGTAGTAGATAAAAAAAAAAAGGAAGTGATGAACAATGGACTTCATTTCTGACTAATAAAACGGACTTCATTTTTAACAATGTAACCAACATCTTCTATTCAAGACTCTTAACACCAGTTTGGTTGATTTACTAAATGTATTACGCGACAAATATTAAGAAAGTACATCCATTTATAAATCTGTAAATTTAAATTAGTTCGTCAAATTTGAATATATGATGTGCAGAGTTAAAAATTTCTCACTAAAACCTTCACAATAATTGCGCTAAGATTTTCAGTTTAAAGGCACTTGTTTGAGAATATATTAGTATCAGTTGAATTTTTATAATTATTAAAATAATTTTATGTTGTTCCATATACTATGATTTCAAAATCTCGAAAAGTTGCGTTTAATTACATATAATAGCACTTTCAGGAAATCATACATAATCTTCTTCACAATCGAATGAATAACACCCCATACTTTTACCACAGCAAATTTTCAATTAAACTCATCATTTCTAAACTTATTCTACTATTTCTATGCACACAATATAATATTACCTTAATTTAAGTAACTTTTAAGTGCTGAGTGACATCTATGTAAATATATAGAAAAAAATTAGATACATAGAGAAATTTAGGAAAACAATTATAATTAATCAATGGACGAAAATGTTATACTTAATATATTCCTATAAATTTTAGATCTCATATAATTAAACATTTCCATTGGTGTGGCATGGATGTGAATAGGAGGGTGTCAGCTCAGATACGACTTCGTCGCCTGACCGCGGTTCAGAATTAAGAGATGCTTACTGACAGGCGGCAATTATTTCAAATCTGTAAATTGAATATAATAATTCTTCCATGAAACATTCTTGATCTTTATTAACTATGTCAGAGTTATCAAGAGCTTAAGTTATCAGATTGGAGAAGATTAGTGGTTGAATAAAATATATATATATATATATATATATATATATTGCTCAACATATGAGTTACAGAGATTCAATGATTAGACAAAATGAGTCAACAATGACAGATGCTAGGATCAGAATGCAAAAATCAATATAGTGCCACAACAGAACTGTCATATTACTTGATTCTGATAATCATCTAAGCGTGTGCAGGCCACATGGGAAATCCCTGATACCAATTATGAGACCAGGATTTAAGCTAATGCAGAACGTTACACGATTTATCTCACACGTACCTGTACATTGTATTTGATCAATTTGATACTTCTCTGATTGTTCATTAAATTGTGCATTGATCCCCTAGACTTAAGTGGTGAGTTGCATTACCAGCTATGAGACTATAACTACAAATGTGTATGGAGATATTCAAAAACAGCGTGGATATTGCACCTTTACTCAGGGAGCTAGGTACTTAAGATTCTTATTTCTGCCAAACTCAGACCTCAACAGTATGTAGGCGGCATTTTATCATCGACTGTGTTACCGTTTCTCTTGCGACACCCAGGATTTTTCAACAAGATAACATCAGGCCGCATACGACATTTTTGCTGTAAATTGCCTTCAAGACTGCCCTACATATCTTTGGTCAAATAGCTCTGCTGATCCTTCTGCAATGGAGCATAATCGGAACTTTATAGGAAAAAAAAAAAAAAAAAAGATTGCAATCATTCCGGAATTTTGATGATTTTGATTTTTTTTTTCGATTGAACATCAGACAATAAACATTGCCTAAATATTATCTGGAAACGTTATCATTCTTTGTTATTAAGTATGAAAACCTGCATGTATGCCAAAGTTGGATCAATTCTTTACTTTAAATTTCTTTTTTCCTTAATGATCAAACTCTGAAAAAAATCACTTAAATGATCTGAAATTTTAATCATCTATTTTTTCTTGAATATTCTTTATGTCCACTAAATAAAGTCCACTAAATTAATTACATCTACTAATTCCAGGACATAATTTTTAGTTCTTCGCATCCACTAAAAATCCCATTAGGGCAATTTCTTCTTAGTGCAACGATTTTTTTATCCTAAATTTTACAAAATTTATGATGTCAAAAATTAAGTCTTATGATTTTCCAAAGCAGTTGAAAGCATGGCTAGAGTCCTAGAAGAGAGATTGAGAGCTGCTACACGTCATCCTAAAGTGTCCCAAACATGCCCGATTGGGTTATGGTCCGATGATCGGGCTGGTCACAGCATGTGCTCAATTGCTTCATGTTTCATTAATGTACATCATCAATTGCTTCATTAATGTATATAAGCATCCACAGTGTGAGCTCTGTGTGGTACCGCATTATTACCCCGGAAGTATCATTTATTGCCCCGCATAAGGGCATACAAGCATGCAGGATGTCATCTTTATAGATGTGAGCATTCATGTTTCCACTGGAAAAGAGGTCTGTGCGCATTTTGAATAAGTGATTGCTTAAAAGTTGACTTAAGTGTTATGAAGGACTTAGATTAGTGATTATAAATGAAAAGTTCTATAATATGTAGAGCCAGAGTTCTTTTATTAGGTAATTAACATAAAACAAAATCATGCATTTTTCTAGTAGAAAACTTTCAATTCTATATTATTAGAGATTTTACTTTTGTCTAATAATAAAACACTTTCATGTTATATTCTTAGAAAATGCAAAACTACATTTAGGCATACCATTAAGTAATAATTAACCATATCAGGTAAATTATATTACTGATGAATTTTTAGGCATAGAATACTGAGACTCATGCCATATCAAAATCATTTCATACAGTTTGGAAGGGAATAATTTACACCGGCTTCAAATTTCTGTTGCAAATATAAAACAAGCTATTCCAATATTTATCATTTTCGATAGAAATAATGAATAACAATTACTGGTAAATATATGTTCAGGTTTAAAACCTATATTTATCAGTAATTTTAGTGATTTCTTAAAAGATATTATAAATATCAAATATAGATCTAAATTACATTCGTGAGCTTTGTAATGTACAAAACCAGAATTCATTCAGTGTGATACTAATATAAAATAAAATGAAAACTTTTGTATTTTTTAAATAGTAGCATTAAATAGGATACTTTATGTTATATTATAAAAGAAATGTAAAATTACCATTAATTATACCTTTAATAAATGATTGTTTTTTAACTAAATTATGTGTTTTTTTAAACATAGAATATTGACACTCATATTGTATCAGAAACATTCAATGTAATTTTGAAAAGGAATCATCTTTACACAGGCTGTTAATTTCTGTTGAAAATGTGAAACAAGCTGTTATCTCTGAAATGTTTATCATTTTAAATAGAACTATAACTATAAAAATTAATACAGCTTCAGATTTTTTTAGTACTTCAGAGTAATTCATAATTTAAAATGAAACTTTTATAGTAATACTAAAATTAGCACCAGTTTGAATACAGAGTAAGTTTTATTAATTTATCATTCTTTATTTAAGAGAAATTTTTACGTAACGGCAATTCAAAATATGATCCTGTTAACAGTGAAATTTTTAATTCAGTCAGTACAATATGGAAATAATAAACTATAAAACGTATGAGACTCACCTAGTTGTTACAACAGTAATGTGGTTTCGTTTGGCACTTAAATAACCTCTTGGAATTCCTCTTACCACAAACATACCTAAAAAAAAGCATAAGAAATCAATAATTATTATGTAATAGAAAATATTGTATCTGTTCTGCGATACAAGTCCAAACAATATTTTACCAATTGTAACTGATTAAATTTAATTTAGTTTGAAAATGAAAAATATGATTGATTCTAAGAAGATATCATTTTTAAGAGTTTCTTTGGCTATGATCCATTAAATACAATATTATTTATACTACTTAACACTTTTAAATATTAGTACTTGCTAATGTGTGAGGATATTCACAACACAGTATTTTTTAATCCCGATCATTGTAAAAGTATTGTATTTTTGATCAAACAAGAGAATTACATTTCCTATGGAAGAAGTTTAGATAGAAGAATCAAGACATGTAAGTTTAACACTACTTATTTGATAAAATTAAATTCTATGAAAAATATTAAAAAAAAAAATCATTATGCAATAAGAATTTAAATTTTTATGTTTTTAAGATATAAGGAATAATTTATATGGCCAATATTTTAAACAAATTAAATTAGTTAGTTTTTTAGAATGAATGACAGTTATATTAATTATGGGGTACTCAGAATTATGCAGTGATTAAATTAATTCATTTACTTAGAAAATGCATGAGTAGTATAAATGATATTAAAATGCAAATAAATCCGATTTTATGTGCATCTTTTTCTATAGCAACGTCATAACCTTGATAATTTTTTTTAGTTTTTGATAATTATGTTCAACGAAATGCTTTTTAATCTCATTTATCAATCAGTTATGATACCGTACTTTCCTGTATATAATCAGTGGCCTTACTATCCGCCGCTGATTATATACAGGAAAAATTTGTTTTGGAGTAAAAGAAAAAGAAATATACTGCAGCGTATAATCCGCAGCAATTTTTTTTCGGCGAATAATAGAAAATATAAACTGCTGATATTATGGGAGACACATAAAATAAATAAAATGTACAGTATGATTAAAAATATAATACAATGTACTGAAAAAAACATTCATTAGGAAAAAACCTCTTTTGATCCATCTTCTCTCAAAGTGCAAAAAACTGCGATGAAAGTACGAGATCGATCAAGAGTGATAATTCCGAGCAGATTCTAGTAAAACTTATCGATTTTAAATTTCTAACAGCCTTTCAAACAATGTTAGACATATTTTTAAAAAACCTATATATTTGCTAAGTTAATAATTAAATGAAAGAAATGGATTACTTTTGAACTGCCATTTTATACGTTTTTCTTTTGTACAACGCATGCTTTATTTTTCACTTTAGATTAACACAATTGTCTCTATTATTTTATTAGCTTTCGCTATAGCTTTTAATTTAAAATCTGCTGTGTAACTTAAGCGCTTTCATATGACGTTATACGAATTTGAATATTTGCAGAACGAAACAGCTCACGTCAAGACAAAATGAGAATTGATGTTAGTGAATTGCAATATCTTTACAGGGAATCGAATTTGTTCTTGAACGTAATTGGACAAAGCAATGTTGTGACGCCATCTGTTATTTATTTTATGAAACATAAATAGTGTTTCTTTCAAAACTTAATTGTAAGCTTTTCTGATAGAGAATGTTTCTTTCATTAGATTATCCGTGACGGCTTATAATACGCACAACGAAGTTTGAAACTTTTTAATACATAATCCGCTGATTATATACAGGAAAATATGGTAATTTCATTCACTATGCAGTTACAAATTAAGATTGGTAGTAACTTGATTATATTCATAGGACCAATAATGGCTTATCATGGCATAGTGGGGCATTATTGGCTATCATTATGACCAACATAATCTTAAATTGGTATGCCTAGTATTGAAAAAAACTGCGCTCCCATGATAGTCCAATATTGGGCTTATCTTGGCATGTTGTATATTGAGGAAAACTTGACATCCATTATTGGTGTTATTTTGGCAAAATCGCCAATATTGGGCAAAGGTTATTTTGCTACTTGATCAAAGACTTGAAACAAGATATAATAAGATATTTGAGACAAAATATTATAGGGAAGAGGTAAATGGTCAAATTAATTAGCGAACCTGTTATCAAATTAGACTGAGAAGAAATAATGTGGCTGCTAAAACTAAACAATATTCAGATTATACATCTCCAAATTATTGCAACCACCTTCTTCAAGCACGCATGCGTTAAGCCCACCATACCAACCCCTAGAATACATGACCTGAGCTCGTGAGTTATGAGTTATCCTAGGAAGACCCTTAAACGACATTAGTTGGGACATCATTCAACTAATGTCGTTGAATGCTGTCCCATTTTGCACTTAAACTTTAGCAGCTATTGTTTAAGTGTTTCTGAACAATAGTTGCTAAGGTTACCATAACATGGGAATTCCCATAGTTGTTCCAATTATTTAATGTTTTCTTATAGAAATGAAAAAATTAACTAAAAAAATCCCTAGAAGGGAAATATTTGAATTCTTAATTTTTAAAAAATTTTTTTTCGGAATTTCGTGATAAAATTTTGAAACATTCACTGAAACGATAGGCATATATAAGCATTACTGTTGCTAGGGATTTATTAGCAGCCTGGTTGTTATGTTTGGAATAGATTTCTGAAACAAACGTTACCGAAGATAGAAGTTTAAGAGCTCTAAAATGGTTTGGTGTTTTGTTCCCGATTATAAGCATTATAGTGAACGAGATAGGTGTAAATATATAAGATTTCAGAAGGCTGAAAAATCACAAAATTTATGGATTAAAAATATCAGGTCATTGTTAATTTATTAATCTTAAAATTTCGACAAGTACACTACTGGCCATTAAAATTGCTACACCAAGAAGCCGACATGCTACAGATGTGAAATTTATACGAAAGGAAGAAGGTGCTGTGATATGCAAATGATTAGCGTTTCAGCGCATTCAGACAAAGCAGGTACGGAACGCCATGTGGGATCTCAACGGCCTCGTATAACTAGCAGCCGAGAAGACAGGCATATTATCCACATGGCCGTAATGGATCGTGCAACCACGTCACGAGCCGTGAGTCAAGAAACTGATTCGTTTGGAAGACAAAAAGTGTCTGCACGAACAGTTCGACGACGTTTGCAGCATCATGGACTCTCAGCTCGGAGACCATGGCTGCGGCTTCCCTTGACGCTGCTTCATAGACAAGAGCGCCTTCAATGGTGTAATCAACGACGAACCTGGGCTCACGAATGGCGAGACGTCATCTTTTCAGATGAATCCAGGTTCTGTGTACAGCATCATGATGGTCGCATCCGTGTTTGGCGCCATCGTGGTGAACGCACACTGGCAGCGTGCATTCGTCATCGTCATACTGGCCCATCACCTGGCGTGATGGTATGGGGTGTCATTGGATACACGTCTCGGTCACCTCTTGTTCGCATTGACGGTGCTTTGAACAGTGCACGTTACATTTTTGGTGTGTTACGACCCGTGGCTCTACACTTTATTCGAGCCATGCGAAACCCTACGTTTCAGCAGAATAATGCCCGACCGCATGTTGCCGGTATTGTACGGACCTTCCTTGATACGGAGCATGTTCGGCTGTTGCCCTGTCCAGCACGTTCTCCAGATCTTTCACCAATAGAAAACGTCTGGTCAATGGTTGCCGAGCGACTGGCTCGTCACCAAACGCCAGTCATTACGGTTGATGAACTGTGACATCGTGTTGAAGCTGCATGGGCATCTGTACATGTAATCCAAGCTCTGTTTGACTTAATGCCCAGGCGTATAACTGCTGTTATTACTGCCAGAGGTGGTTGTTCTGGGTTCTGATTTCTCAGGATCTATCCAGCCAAATGTTTTGAAAATTTAATCACTTGTTATTTCTAGTATAATATATTTATCCAATAAATATCATTTTGTTATCTGCATTTCTTCCTGGTGTAGCAATTTTAGTTGTCCAGTAGTGTACATATATACATGTCATCACGTGTAAATAGTCTATAGTTTTTCCATAATGTAAATATTGAATTAATAAATATATATAAATTTCTTATTTATTTTTTTATAAAAATACCATGCTTAGTAATACATATTGTATTCAGCAGTTTTTGAATTACTTAACACGTGTTTTTTTTTTTTTTTTTTTTTTTTTTTTTTTTTTTGCAAGAACTCAATCATCCGCAATGAAGATAGTATAAAATTATGTTTATTTATTTTTTTTTGTTTAGAGCAATTAATATGACCGAGATCTTAATGATATTCATTTTAGATAATGAGGAAAATTGTTTTTTCACTTAGAACTGGCTAGTTTGTTTAAAAAAAACAAAACAAACACAATAAACGTATTTGTTCTGTTAAAGATATCAATAACTATAAAGGATATACCAACACTTTTATATCTGTATTTAGTTACCTGCCTCTTCCATACAGATACCATACTTTGGTTGAAAGAGAACATTTCACAAGGTAATCCATATGTACCTGAATATCAATAGGTACATAAAGATAGATGTACTTATCTATATATATAGATAAAACACATGGCCATCTACACTACAGATAAAACACATAGCCATAATTTCCTAATTAATTAAGTTATATATTGATGAATACTGCATACATATATATTGGTTGTAACAATAAAATTATTAATGCTATGAATAAAATATAAAATTTTTGTACATTAGATAGCAAGGCAGGGAGTCAACAGCTTATTCTTTGATTTGCAGGTGTCACTTTAAAGACGGATTAAAAGAAAATAGACCATCAATTTTCCCAAGGAATGAAAAAAAAAAATTCCTGATGTTTAAACCACCAGAAAAGAATAAAGACAAAGGGATTAAATGTTCTTACATATCTTTCCTAGATAATCCTATTTTTTAAACACTAATGTAAATACATATAAAAGTAAATTTTTTAAAATAATTTATTGTTTAATATATTTATTTAGTGAAATTTCAAGTACAGGAGAAGATTCTAGTTCCATATACACTTGATCCACCCATTAAAAATCTTCAAGTATATGTTTTCGAAAAAACAATTGAAAATTCAAAAAATGAAATTGAAACACTAAAAACATAGCCATTTGGATTTCATACAATAAAAGAAAAAAATATTGAATTTTTTATTACACTGGTTTACCATATGAAAGATTATTTAATTAGATATTGTTTCTATATACAAGACGGGTATTTAATTATTATAATAGATGGACTGTTGAGGTTGTAGGAAAAGAAGATCAGTTATTGTTATCCTTGATGAAAAGCTGAAACTAAATTTTGATCAAAAGTATTTAAGTGTTCGCTTCTGTATTCGTGAAGCTACTTTTATAAACATCATTTTATTATGGACCAGTCTACTACATGAAATGATTTATATAAAGTTAATGAAAGGTGTACCTTCGCAATCAAAAAATAAATTTTGTTTGCCTACATATTTTTCAAATTCTGAAAACTGTTGCGCATGATAATTGATTGTACGGAAATTTATACTGTGATCCCAAATAAACTAGAGCATCAACGTTTATTTTATAGTGCATATAAACTCAAGTACACAATGAAAGGACTGATTGGTATTACATCTAATGGAGTTATTGCTTATTGCAACGATATTTTCCCTGGTTGCACATCAGAAGACGATGTTTTAAAACATTCTAACTTTTACTCATTTTTAAACCAGGGAACTTAGTTTAGGCCGATAAAGTTTTTTTGATAACAGACTTAGTGCCAGTTGTTAATGTGTCATCATTCCTCTACTCAGCTCAATTTATTCTGAATGAAACTCAAGATACGACAAATATTGCTAGAGCAAGAATTCATGTTGAACGATTCATACGTCGAATAAAAATATACAAAATAGATTGATGCCGAAGTCACTGTACCCATTTGCATCAAAACTTGCACAAGTTTCAGCAGCTCTGACAAACTTTCAGGGCCTTCTAATTAAGGAAGTTCAATATCTTTATTGTGAACAAGACAGCTAAAGTAAATAAATTGTATTGAATCTCACTTAAGATTGAGTTTATAGAAATATTTATTTACAATATACTTAATACTGGTTGTGTATATTTTGAACTGAAATAATTGTCTGAATTTAGAACACACATATTCTAAAGTGGCATTAAATCTGCATTTCATTTATGTGTAAGGTCTATTCTGGAAATTTTCTGATAACATGACAAGTATTTTATCCGGAAAAGTAAGTTGTTTTCAACATTGATCTTAAGTATAAAAGTTTTATCAAAATAAAAACTAACTTTAACATTTTAATTTCAAAAATTAAAAACATTTTTAAATGAATAATTTATTTAGTAAAAGTTGCTTATTCTGTATTAAGAAAATATTAAAGTAATTTTTTGATTTTTAAGTTTATATTAATATTGAAATTAAAATTATTAATGCTTCAGTAAATTTCCTTTTTAATATTGAATAAGTTAATGTTATAAATCTTTTTTTTTTTTATTTGTAAAAAATCTGAATACTATAATAATAAGTTTTTTTTTCTTTTTTTTTCCAGTCTATGGAAATATCTCATTATTCATTACTATTTCTATCAGGATTATTTTAGGTGGATATTAAGGCTTCTATTCAGGCCTGTGGTGGTTAGTAAATTCATAGTAAAAGTTAAATTTCTAATTATAAGTATAATGCAATACCAAAATGATCCATTATGACAACTGCTGAGACAAATTTTATATGAACTAAAAATATACATTTCTTCAACAAATATCTTCGAAGTTTGGTGACTTTCCACATTAGATGGCTTTGAATTACATTGAAAGCTATCTATGTGGTATTTTTCTAGGCAAATTAATACTTTATACAATATGTGGTTTTTCCATAGTTAAAAAATTATACCTTTCTCTGTAATTTATATGGACAAATTAAAGGTTTTTTTTTATGTTGAAATTTATTGGCTTCTATTGTTTATATTATACTTTGAATACTTTTGAGTACAAGTTTTTAAATAATGTACATTATGTGAATATTTTTGATTTTATTTAAAAATGCTCAAAAACATTTTTAATTAGTGGGACACATTCAATATTGAACATACTAATAATAAATTTAAATGAGCATAATTTTTTTACAGTTTCCATCAAGAATAGCTTGTTTCATGTGTATATATACCCATTTGTAAAAGAATTGTATCACAAAAATTAAAGAATAATGTCCCATAAAGAATAAAAGCAATGATATTTTCGGAATAAATATATTCAACGTTTATATGAAGAAACCACTTAAACATTTGTCTGCTTATAAAACTCATCACACAGATCAATTTTTTTTTTGCTTTAAGAAATATGTGCAAAATCTTTTATGCTTTTGCAAAATGAATGTAAATGAAAAGAGTGTAAGAAAAAATACATTAATATGAAACAAATGATTTACATAAAGGAATCAATAATACAGCCATAAAATCATTTAGTTTGTAAAGAAAATTATTGATAAAATTTTTTTCAATAAATGGTAACCGTTTTTCAAAGTAAAAATTTTCAATTATTCCGAGACCATTCCAATTAGGATCTTTGTCAATATTATATTCAACTATATCTTTTAAAGTCCAAATCAACAAGTGGCAATATTTAAAATAGCTACTTGTCCTTGAACTTGGGGATAATAATCATGGCTTCTGTTGATATTATGGTCTCCTTTTCCATCTATAAATATAACATTATCAGTTGCATATTTTCAACATTCAGAAAGAACTGAATTTCTAAATTTGAATGGGCACTTAATTTCTACAATGTCTGCGGTTCCATCGTCATTAACAATCAGCACATCAGGGGGGGGGGTTCCTAGTGAACCTCATGGATGCAAAAACAGCCCAGTAGATTGTATTGTTTTATTAAAAGCCATTTCAAATTCAGAAATTGCTGTTTTCTTTCGCTGCTTGCTTCACTGTATTTGGCGAACTTTGCATAAATGACGACCAACATCATACAACTTTTGATACAAGGATGGAGGAAAACTATTTCTGCGAATCGCAGATAAAATGAGCCCAAAATTGCTGGCTGTAAGACGTAAATGTCTATATAGGGCCCTAATTAGATTCGCCGATTGTTCTTTAGTCTCTTCAGCAATTTTTGCTATATCTTCTTGATGCATAGCACATTTCTGCTTCAAAAAATTGCTGTGATTTGTATTGTTTTAGTAGCATTTTTATATTCAATAGAAGAAATAATTTCTTCTATTGTTAGAAATTTTGAAGTTGTTGGTTCAGAGCTAAGCAGTTAGGTGAAGCCAACAACTTGATTGTGACTTTTTAGAATATTGAAAGTTCCCTTTTAGAAGTCAAAATTATCATCCACAGCCACAACAGGTTTATAGCTTATCAATGGAAAAGCTCATCATCAACTTTTGCTACATTGCTTTTATTAGATGCCTTCTTAAAGTTCCACTGACAAGCCTTATCTGCTTTTGAAACATTATGATGTGCACAGATTAATGCTGTTGTCATATGATGAGACGCACTAAATCTCTTGAGCAGTCACATATACCTTTTTTTTACTCCCCCATCTATTTCAAAAGTCACCTGCAAACAGCAAATACATATTTTAAATTCAAATTAAATTATTATATATCAATATAGCAATTTTAATTATCATATTTCCTTGCAAAATCCAAAGCAATTTTTTCAGCAAATAATCCAAAATATATAATAATAAAGTGTAGTCACATAAAATAAAAATGTGATTTTATTATTTTCTTTTTAAAAAAAGCACTCAGCTCCATCTGTTAAATACTTTTCAGAAAACATTTCCTTTAAAACTTTATAGTAAGTTTTTTTTTACGGAAAATATTTTTATCTGGCAAGCTACACCCGCATATAATAAGCATTACAAAATTTGATACTTTTATAGCACATAATCCATGGATTATATACAAGAAAATATGGTAATTGAATGACAATTTTAGCTTGATATAAAAATTTACTAAAATTTATAAGTATATTAAGAATTTATATTTTGTTTTTCAATGATAATTTTTTTGCAGACTAGGTCTAATTACATCGGAACTATCAGATTCATGTAGCTTTCAAACCGTTATAAATATCTAAGCTCAAAGCTAATGAGTATATACAGAGATATAAGATGTTTGTCTGACAATAAAAACATATACATAGCTGGTTTTATTTATTCTGAAAAGTTATCACTATGTTTATGCTGAATTTTTATTAATATACTTATGGTAAAAAAATACTATAGAACTACAATAGTAAGTGAAATTTTTAAAAAGAATCACTTATTTTTTTACAATAAAATATATTTATGCAATTATAGACATATGCATACATTATAAATATAAGAATTAAGCATGAAACGAATCAGTATATTTTAATACTTGCTTCCATCATGCTTTCAAAAATTTTTCTATCACTACCATAACTTAATTCCTTAATGTGATTGGATTCAACTGCATTCTCTTGCTTGTGAATCAATTTATAACCAAAGTGAAAAAAATTGCGTAATGTGGTGGAACTTGATAACATTCTTTCGAGGCACATATCACCTGAAAAGACGGTAAAACTGAAAGCTAAAGTTACATGTTATAATTTATCTATATTTAATATACTAAATTATTCTGTATTAAAATGCAAATAATGTTTTTAATTTAAATATTTCAAATTATTTAAATATGATTATTTAATTTTAGTTCACATAACAAACATTAAAACAGTTTCATAAGTAAGAAAAAATTATGAAAAATGACAGTCACATAAACAGATGACTACATATAGAATACAGGCGAAAATTACGGCACATATAATTATAATTAAAGAAGTCCAACACATATATTTTAGCCTTTTATGTATTACATAATACAATTAATTATGTTATAAGCAATGTGCACCTTTTATGTACAACTGATATAGCATTTTTCAAAATAAGAGTTTTTATGAAAGTTTCGACATAATGAAATATTATATTATATGTTAAAAAGTAAGAAACATCTAATAATTAAAATATTTTTTAGTTTCAGACATATAAATATTTTAATTTCTGTAAATAAATTCAGATCTAGTTAAGCATTATAAAGTTTTGTGTAATGAGTAGAAAATATCCAAACTGAATATAGAAGAAACACTTTAATTAGAAAATAACCTTTAATAGATATTCAGGAAAAGATGATGTTGGTAATAAAAAATTAAAAAATGAGAATACAATTAAAGACATTCACTTTAATGCACGTATCGATTCAGTAACAATCACAATCATTTTTTTTTATTTACAGTTAAGAAAATAATTTATATTTAGCCTCAAACAAGTATATATTTAGAATTAATGTATTTTTTTTATATCACTTTTTCTAAAATTATATACAAATTAAGAGATTTATGATGAAATCTAAAGATTTACACGCATAAGAATTACTAAGCTTAAGACATGTTTAATGTTTTGAAAATGATTCAAAAATCCATCACCGAAGTCTATAGCAATCTCAATGATAAATAGAGCTTAAGAACCTATGCTTAAAAACGGTTGCTTGGTATGACGTCAGACTAATGTTGTCTATTCAAGGGAAATTCGCTTATCGTTTGCGTTTTGGCCTTAACCGTTGCCGCCAGTATTGAATGGCGGAGAATTCAGTGTTGCTTTAGTGAGTTATAAGAAAGTAAGATACGTACGTATTGATATTGTTTCTAATCCTCCAGCTGTCTGACAAGATCCAAAAGACCGCTGACAGAAAAGTAGTCAAGGACAAGAAGGAGGGAAGAATGAATCTCATCTCTTGAGAGCTTCAGGCAGTCAAGTATGTGCTCGGCAGAAGCCTGCTGAGCATGACATCTGGAGCAAATGGCATAAATCTTACGATTCTCAACAAAAGTCAAGTTTTTAATGTGGCCGCTTGCTAACATTAAAATAGCAGTTTGAGGCTCTATTACACAATAAGATTGAAGAAAGAGCCTGACTCTTTTTCCGCATACCAGTGGTATCATGGAGGGATCTTTCACTCTTGAAATTTCACCGTTGACAATAGATTGATGTTTAAGATAGGTAATGGCTGAAAAAGAGTAATTAAAGTTGCTGCAGCCTTCTTTGGCCAAGCTATCTGCACGCTTATTGTCAAATATGTTGACATGTGAGGGGATACACTGAAAATGCACATCGTGGGACTCAGAGATAAACCTGATCTCCTGAAGAATGGAAATACTTGTTTTATCTCCAACCATGAATAAACTGTAGCGGTGTTGTAGAGAGGAGCGACTGTCCGAAAGGATCAAGGTCTCCGAAGTAATTTTCATTGAGAATATCTTCAAGGCCATGCTCAATTGCTATTAACTCTCATTTGAAGACTGATAAGTCAGGGTTGCGAAGGGAAAAGGACAAGTTATCTCCCGTTTCTCAATATAGATTCCACTATCGGTGTAGTCATCCAGCCTACTGCTGTCAGTATAGATCTTAATGGCATTATTGGGGATTTCATTAATAATCTCCAGGGCTAGCTGTTTAAGGTGAGCTGGAATCCGGAGGTAGAGACTCTGGGGAGTCCATCTGAAAGACACAAGCAAGGTTTTAAGGAATGAGGTCCAACATCTTCGCAAGGTAGATGCAGAATTGTAGCTTAACTGAAGGAACTATTTTTCTTAAGTCTTTGGTTAGAACTCCAATTATTTAGGTAGAGGGAAGTTTTATTATAATGACCATAGCTAGAAAGTTAATTGTAATATTTGGTTAGGTTGAATTTTCTTTGAGTGCTGAGAGATTGCAAATTAGCCTAATAAGGAACAGTTTCTGGGGCAACTACGTTTTAGACCTACAATTATTCTGGCAGCGCTGAGTTGAACTCTCTCCAGTTTATCCAGGCTTGAAGCAGAGGCGCAACAGTAGACTGGAAAGCCATATTCCAGGATAGGTCTGATGAAAACAATATAAGTATCTCTAAGAGTGACTGTGTCCGCTCCCCAGTCCTTGCCTGCAATGTACTTAAGAATATTCAATTTTTTTCTGGCTTTAGCGACAATATGCTTTTTACTTGTCCATTCTGGGTCTAATATGCATCCTAAATATTTTGGATGTTTCTCATAAATGAGGTCTTGATTGTTTATCTTTAATTTCCGTTGGTCATTAAATAATCTTCTGTTGGTGGTGAAAAAGGTAACAATAGACTTGGAAGGATTGAAACAGAGTTTAAATTTAGAAGCAAAGTCTGACAAAGCTGAAAGTGTGGTGTTGAGGGTATTCTCTATTTTAACCAGGTTTCTACCGGAGTACTAAAGAACAAAATCGTCGGCAAACAGGCCAACTTTCTCTCCAGCAGGAGGTAATTTTAGTGAGTTATAAGAAAGTAAGATACGTACGTATAAATTATTACTATTAATGTATTTATCGAAATAAAACATATTTAATCAAGAATGATATGTTTAGTTCCTTGTTTTTTCTCCGTAAATTATTAATTACATGATAACAAAATTCGAAGTGCTTTTTTCATTTTATATGTGTTAATTTTAGAATAAAAGGATTTTCATTACTGTATTAAGAATAAAAATTGTATCTAGCACAGAATCATTTTTTATGTTTGATTTATGTGCCATATTTTGTATTTGGTTAATATAATCTAAATGAAGATTTCAAACGTTAAATTTTTTTTATTAAAATTCAGTTGTCTTTGAAGCGTATTTCTTAAAGTGAGTGTAAAAAGTATTCATACAGTACGATAATTGATTTAAGACACCTGTTCATAAAAATTATAAACATAAATTCCATTTTAATTAATTATAAATACATAATAGAACTTGTTTTCACTAGTTTCATGTGAAATTACACAAAAATAATTTTATACATGAATAAATATTTACAAAACTATAACATTCCAGCATCTTGTAGTGTAAAAAGTATTCATACACTAAAATAAATGCACAATAATGACCTTTATGGGACGTTCTGGATAAAATAATAGATCCAGTCATATTTCTAATAAAAATGATTTGAAATCAGCTCTCAATCAAGAATGGGACGCCATATCTATCTCAATAACAGTAAAATTGGTGGAATTGATGCCAAGAGACCCAAGGCAGTTATTCGAGCTAGAGGATATCCTATGAGTTATTAGCTGAAAAATTATGATTGTATTGACCAATAGATGCCTGATGTACTAATACTTCTTGCACCACAAGATGTTGGATTGTTTCAGTTTTGTAAATATTTATTCATGTATAAAATTATTTTTGTGTAAATTTCACATGAAACTAGTGAAAATATGTTCTATATATTTATAATTAATTAAAATGGAATTCATGTTTATAATTTTTATTAACGGATCTCTTTTAAATCAATTGTCCTACTGTACAAATACTTTTTACACTCACTGTAGATATTTTTTGCTTGTTTAGGAAGCATGTTTATGTAGTGTAAGAGTATAAGAATATTTTATTTAAAGCAACTCAAAAATTTTCTTTAACCTTAATATATAATCTTGTAACATTTATTTATAATTAAAAAATTGCTTAAGAATTCCATAACAACTTTAATTACTTTTATTGTTAAGATCTTTTTATATACTTGGGCAATTTTTTATTTTCATGCCAAATGTACTTTTTGGCAGAAATAAGCAGCTTATGCATATTTTGTCTTGCACAAGTACATTGTTTTTAAATCTTGCAGTCTATTCAAATATTTGGGTTTGATTTAAGTAATGAATTTTAAAAATTTTGATGTATTTATAACATGGTATTTATGCATTAACCTGTCAACCATTAAAATTGCTATGGATTCCTTGGTGAAATATATCTGTTACAAACTCTAATTGCAAAAATACTATAATGTTTATTTTTAGAATTATACCTGTTTTACACAATTTCTATAAAAGTATGACACATTAATTGGAACTAAGTTAAAGTTGCTTAAAATTCTTTGTTTGAAAAAATATCTAAATATATTAAAAACTTTATATGGAACAAAACTTTTATTTACAGCACGGTGTAATATATTTATTACTGTACTAGTAGAATGGCGCAGCTTGTCCTTTTTGGACCTTGTGCCATAAAACCCAACCAAACAAACAAACTGTGTAGTAGAATAAGTCAGAATGTTGCAGCTTAGTGGCTGCTCTTGCTTACATATTTTACTGTATTTAAACTCACATTTTATGTATTTTAATTGTGGATCATAAAAAATTTAAAGTTACAATTTAAAAATTTTAATATGAATTAAAAATGTTTTCATCAATTTGTTTCAATGAAAATATAAGTTAACTGCTCCATTTCCCTTCCTATTTTGTGTAAAAAAAATGCCTGGCAATATTTTTTTCGTGGAAAATGGTCTATGGGATTATAGGCAAATAATATACTTAACCTTTCAAATATACTTTTAAAGCAAATTGTTTTCTGCTTTACAGATTTGCCTGAAGATTTGCAAATCAAAAGATTTTGATGTCCTAGATAATTTTGTTGTGGATTTTATTTTAATTTATACTTTTGATTTGACTATCATATGATTTGAAGTTAGATAACAAATTTAAGTTCATTTTCTTTTTAATAAATTAAATTTTATTAATTATGAAGGTATGTAAGGGAACATAATTTTAAGTAGTTTAAGTAGTTAAGTTATTGATGAAATTTAAAAGTAGAAACATAATAGTAGAAATAGTTAATTGTTTTAAATTCAGAGTTATAATTTAAATTTTAACATTCACTATGGAATTTCAAAATAAAAAATCTTTGAAATATTGCATTTGTAAACTACATGAATATTGTTCAAATTTATTAAGTGTGATTGCTACAATTGAAAAAATTTAAAGATTTATATTAAATATCACATTTATTTTTATACTTTTAAAATATTTTGTCTAATTTTTGTTTTCTTATTTTGTTTGGTAAGAAGTTACTGATAATATAATGAATTTGAAATAAAGTATGAAAAAATTAACATTGATGCATTTCAAATTTGTTTCGCAAATAGTAAACATTACAAAGTATACAAAAGTTCAAAAAAGGTGCACATGATCACTTATTGCATATATGAACTGCACATGTGCAGTCTGGTTTAACTTTCCTGTAAAGGAAGATTCAGTTTTTGAATCTCAAGCCAAATTTTTGCCTAGCTTACTCCTTTCAAAGTTGGTGGGGAATACCGTTTCAGTTTTTTCCATGGTTTCCCGTAAACCTAATGGTTTAGGTTGATGGTGAATACAGCCATTAGTTTAAATTTGTTTTTTATTAAGAAATTTCTGTGAAATTAGTTCTAAGTTAAGTTTTAATAAGTTTACTGAGCTTCTAAGGTAAAATTATTATTAGCATATTTTTGTAGTAATTGTAATGAAATATTAAATATTTTGGTATTTGAAATTTAAAGCAGGGTACAATTGCCAAAGTGAAGTTTAAGTGCAATTCATATTTGGTAACCCAATATTGCGCATAGTGACGTAATTTAGATTGACGAGATAACTGTGCATCGCTTGGCGTGAAAATCGGAAATCGTGCACTACACAAACAATTACTTAGTGTTTTAACATTGATTGCCTTTTTCTATCATCTTGAAAAAATAAGATTAAATTTAAAACACTGACTGTTTAATGCCTGATGTTAAAAATTTCTATTATGTTATTTAATTAAAATTGTTTTCAATTAGGTCAATTATTTGTCACTGTTTTTAATCAAACAATTGTCGAAAGGGATAATTGTTTATTTTTTATGTTACTTAGTGTTGTTTAATATGTATACATATATATTAAAATATCATTATTCATATAATGTCACAAATAATTACTTTTCCTCCCTTTTTTAAAGAAATAAAATTGAAGATTTCATGGTCAAAATTTTCTCATTATCAAAATTTATCCGTTTTGTTAATTTTGAATGAAATCGATACCAATATATCCAATCAGTTCCGAGGTGGTCAGTCAAGCCTTGGAACTATTGAACTTATTGCTAGGGTACTTTAACTATACAACTGTTTGCATTGTTTTACTTTGATTGTAAATTTAAATATGAAATAGTCTTTAAAAATAGTTTTGAATTCTCCTTATTCCAAGGGATGATGGGAAATAATAATTTACTTATAAATATGAACAGAAATAAATATTATACATGAAGTTGTTTTTTCTTTCTGATTTCTATACCTTATATATAGCTTTTATACCTTATCAACTCTTTTTGTTATTTTTCCATAAATCTTAACCTCTACTGTGAACACCCTGGTAACTCCATTTTTATAATTTAATTAAATCTTTTTCTATTATTTTTTTTCTTAAACTTAAGTCTTTTAATTATTAAATAACAAAGGACAAGAGTTTCCAACACTAAAATCAATTTTAAAAAATGTGTTTTTGTATAATTTTAAGGAAATATAGCCAAAATTCAAACAAATATTGAGGAGCACAAGTAATTAAAAAAAATCTTATTTATCATTAAAAAAATGAAACTTTATAATAATAAAACATTTATCACTAAGTTGACAATATGAAGACTGTATACCAATATAATGTTGAATTGAAATTTCTTACATTTATTTCAACATTAAATTTCCAATTGGAAATTTAATGTTGAAATAAACTATATTTCAATGGAAATTATAGTTTTTTACAAATGCTATAAATAAGTTTAAATAAAATAAGACTATTACAAAAGAGTTAGCATTTTTGATTTTTGTAATTAAAATTTTTCGGTTTTTTTAAAGGTTTTCTAAATATTGTAAGAATTTGAAATTATATTTTTATTGTATATTCTATTTTTCATTTTCAGAGAATGTTCAACAACAGAGCAAAAATTTTAATTTTTTCATCAAAAAGTGTAGAAATATTTTAGAAATTTTTTCCAGAGTACAGTCCAGACTGTGAGGCTGAACCAACTTAATGAAGAAAACTTGTAAATTAAAAATGCTAAAATTTCTTTTAAGCCATTTCACTTGGAAAAAAAACTTTATGACAATGTCATTTGTATATGTTGTTTATGACAATGTCATTTGTATTCATTTTTTCATGATCGTCAATACTTTGGTCATTTATTGGATTAATGTCTTACGTCATACACCTATAAATAGTTAAATAAACTTTGGGTCACTTCAAGGGTAAGTAGAATTCAACTGTTTAATGTGTTTAATCATAGTATTTGTATATATGAACTACTGAAAATACTGATTATTTTATAGTCTCGATATTATTTAATACTAATACTCAGTTGATTATAATGTATACAGTATTATTTTTTAGATATCATTTAGTTTTGTTAAACTTAAATGTTACTGTGATTATCTATAAATATCCTTTTGCGTATGTTTAGAATTTCTATTTTTGAATACTAAGATTATAAGAAGGAGAAACATCAAAATGTATAAGTTTTAAGTGTTGCGAGTTCAATATCTATCCCTTATATATTTGAAATAGTTGGTATTCATGATTAATAATTGGTAAGATGGGTATATTAATAAAAATTAGCTTTTCTTAAACTTGCTAATTTGGAGAAAAAATTTCAACTTCCTACTGAAATTAGATCTGAAGTGGTTAAGATGAAGTAAGGCTTACTGTTATTGCTAACTAACTGTCTTAAGATTTTCACACATTAAAGTATAAAATGCAAACCAATTATATTTAAAATTATTAAGCATGTATATTGTTCTTTGGAAAAGTTGTGAAAATATTTTTCATGTCTAATTGCATGTTTCTTTGTCCATGTGCTTTAAAACAAACTTCCTGCCAAAATGAAGAAAACACTTGTTTGCTTCTTTGAAATCATTCAGTTTTGTAATTAAGTGAAAAAATCTGGATATATCACGTGGTCAGTTTCTAAATTTTTCTTAGACTTTACAAATTACTAAAGCAATTTAACTCCAAAACTGAGTAGAAAAATTTTTTGAGGATCCAGAGAGTTCTGGTACATTACACTGTATTATGATTATCCCCAATTTGTTATTAGCAAAGAGAATTTAATAAAATATTTTGCATTTGTTTCTTTGACTTTCATATAAATTAAAAATACTATTTTTTATTTCTATAATTATATTAACATTTTTATAATAATGGCACATATAAAACTTGCTGTTATTATAAAAATGTTAACACTGATCAAATGATTGTTTTGTATTTTGATTCATTTAGAATACACAACATAAAAAATAATTTACTAGTTAAATGCTCTTTTTAATCAAAGAAGTATCCTGATTCATGTAAGCAGTAAAATCAAAAGTTGTGCTCCCTACACACAATATTTATCAAAGTAACATGTTAATAGGAGAGTTAAAGTCCATGAGCTGGCAGTTGAATTCTTGACTCTTTGGTTTACGGATCTAAAGTTTATGGGTGCAATACCAACTTTTAACTTGTATGTTTGTTGTACTTAAGAATCAGCCAGCATTAATCATAGGTCATTAGCTCTAGAGTGCCAAAAAAATTAACAGTGAAAACCAATATTAGCCCATTAATTTCTCTAATCAATTCTTTTAAAATGCTTTATAATTTTCATGATGGAAACAAGTAGAATCTGTGTTTAATTAAACTTTTTTAGTTTTTACCAATTATAAATTTTGGTAATAAAGCTGTTTTTCTGTAGAAATTTTTACTTTTGAAGCACAATGTGTTCAACTCATTTCCTAGAAAGGACCAGTGAATCAAGTTTCTTTCACAAGTTAAATTGCAAAACGGTGCTTATGAAGTCAAGAAAATGAATTTAAATAAATTAGTGTTTAGAATTTTAAGGCATAATTTGCTCAAGTTTTTAAACAGAAAAATAAGTGCATAAATTTGCTTGCTAATAATCCAAATTTCACATTAAATTTTATAATGTGGAAAGGGTGAATCCATTTTATTTAAAATTATAGGGTTTTTTTATAATTATTAAAATTATAATTATATATTATTATTGATTTTTGATCATTGCAAAATTGATTGTTAATAAATGTTTCATATTTAACAGTCGTGATACTTTCAAAACAAAAGCTTGTTAAAGAACTAGAAAAATCTATTTTTTTAAAATTAAATCTATGCAACAATCAATAAGTTTTGAAGTCTCAAATCATTACCTTAATAAATAAAGCAACAAAATTTGTAAATATGGGTCTATCTTGCGGTCAAATTTTCAATTATTTTGAGGTCTGTAACTCTTTATAAAACAAATATAATATCTGCATAGGGAAATTGGAATATCAGGAAGTTTGAAATGTTTGTAAGTGCAGAAGTAATTTCAAATATCTACAGAAGTATTGTGTTTTTACGCCTCAATATCATGTTGATGGGAAAGAATTTAGCATTAATTCTTACTATTGTAATGAACTACTCTTCTGGTATGCTATATCATGTTGCAGTTTAGGAAATTGCCTGTTATTAAATTCTATTTGCTAATATTTTTGCACATTTCCCTGTTAAGTAAAATTTTGAAACACGGATCTCTTAACTATAAAATCGTAAGCATAAAATTTGCTGTACTAAATATACAACTGTATAAATATTCAGCAAAATTTCACAAGCCTTGAAAGCAGAAAATCTTAAACTGCCTGCTTTGGATATACATTTGAGATTTGATTCATTCTAGTATTTAAGAGTCATCATTAAACTGTAGCTCATAGTTAACTAGCTCAGTAGTGCAACATTATAAATGAACCAAAATTAACAAAATTCCTTTAAATTCTTTTTCAAAGTTTGTAATTCTGAAAATATAAAATATTCATTTTTGTTATTGTTTTAATTCCTTGAATTTTATAGTTTTACCGATGATAAACATCCGCAAAATAGATTGAACTTGTTTTGAGGCAAATTTTGCTTTATCTTAAAAAGGATTATACTCGGGTCATTTCCTAGTGGAGACATTTGATCAAACATTCCATATGTCAGTTTGTACGAAAATCCTTATCCTGTCATATTCGAAGCATCTACTAACTGTCTTTATGCTTGTAAAAGATGACTGAATGCTAAACTTCAGTTCATTATGCACGTTATTTTAAATAATTAGCTTTGCTTATCATTAAAAATGATATTGGATTTATGAACAAAATATCTATTTCCACATGTAATGTTCTGCGAGTAGTAAAGTTAAAATAAAGATTAAAGTTACAAATTATCACTTTTAAGTGTTCATTATTTATCCAGAATTAATCGTAGGCAGGAGATTAAATTAAAACAAATAAGTTTTGAGAATTTTCATGTGATATCAGTGAAAAGATTTTAACCTTCTATAAAGAAAATTATATTAAGCATAAAAACTTTGAATGCATAAATATTATTGCTGACATTCTAAATAATTTCATATAAAATTATAAAATGTGAAAAAGATGAACCATGTATATCTAAAATTACAAGATGAATACATCCTTTACTAAAAGAATTGGATAAAAATGTTTCATGTTTAACTGCATATATTTCTTTGTCAAGTTGTTTTCAAGACAAGCATACAAAGATCAAGAAAAAAGGAAAGCATTTTCTTATTTTATTAAATCTATATGTGACTATCAATAAGTTTTTTTGTCATGCAATGAACAGTTTTAGACATGAAAACTTATTCATTATTGTATATAAATGAAACATAATTTAAAGAAATACAGAAGAGATAAAATTAATTTCTTTTATACAATCATTACTTCTATACCTCATAACTATAGTCTTAAGTAACAAAAATATCTCACATAAGAAAAAAAAGTCTGCATTTATCCAGTTCTTACAGTTGGTTAAAAAAGCAGGCATATATACTCAAAGTTTAATAACTAAAGCAACAAAATTTGTAAAATATAGATACATCATATGGTCCTTTCAAATAATTCGGAGTTCTTAACATTTAGTAATACATTTTACTTGCACTAGTGAGTAGCAAAATAGTTATCAAATTGTTTAAAAAAAAATACAGAAATATTCAAAGTGCAGGATTAGGGTTGTGTTGAGAGAATAAATTTCATGTTAATTCATGTTTTTGTAATGAACCTTTCTTGTATGTTGTAATGTATTATAGTTAACAAAATTGTCATTTTTATTAAATTGTATTTGGTAATATTTTTATATTTATTTTTTTTTCCATGTTAGATTATATTTTAAGATCCGAAGCTCACATAAAATTTACTATTGTGAGAAATTCTAGTTGATCAAATAGAATTGTTTTATATAAATTATAAACAGTGATCTACCCGTTAAATGATCTGGTCAGTATTCAGCACGTAAATTGTTTGCTTTGTGTTCTATATATTGAATTTTCATTCAAATTATACTAATGAGGTGCAAAATTCATGAGCCTTCAATGGCAAATCTTTCTTCTTATGCCCTATTTAGACTTAGATTATTCAATTTAGACTATATTGTTGATAAGAATCAACATTAAACTATAGCTCCTAGCTAACTAGTTTGGTTAATTTTTGTTTTCACTTGCAATTTTGTATTCTCAAATTACCATATAAAGTATATTCTTTTTCAAAAATTTTTAAAGTTTATTATATGCAATTTTTTGATTGTTCTTAATTTTTTTAGTTTTACCATAGATGAACATCCAAAAATAAATAAGAATAAACTAAAATAAATAGATTAAATATTTTCAGAGGCAGAATTGTTTATCTTCAAAACTTGTTGTGTTCAGCTCATTTTCCAGAAATGTTTTCTGGGAAATGAGCTGAACATATTTCCCAGAAATCTCTTCTAGGAATTTTTGACTCAGTGGAATTTTTGTCTGGGACCTATCGTCTCAATGGGTCACACAAAAACATTTTTCAAGAGTCAGATTGTAGATGATTATCCACTTGCATTGAAAGCATTTTTGTTTCTGCACTAAAGGTGATCTAAAAATATATTTTCTTTTACATTTTTATAAATATGAGAAAAATACTTTTGTTAATTTCTGATTTATAACTAAGTTTATACTCCAATGATTTCTGCTTAAATATTAGGTAATGCTAGGAAATATAAATTTTATTTTTAACAACAATTAGAAGTAATGTATAAAAATTAAATGTACAAGGTTACTATTGTACTTAATATTAAAACATCAACATTTTTAGCTTTTATTATGCATTAGTTAAAAACAATTCAGTGTATGAATAAAATTAGCAACTGAAATAGCAATTAAATACATTTCATTCATCTTTTAATATGAAATGTTTTTAGCAAAATGCTCCTGTTCACAAATATTATTTATATTGTATATATTTCCTTTTTACTTTTCAGAAAGTCATCAGCCTATCGGATAAATATCTGAGTATTTGTACCAGATTTAGGAAGCTGTGTTGACTATTTTGAGGGTCGGGTCATGTAATATAGAACAAACCTAAGTCTCCCATCTACATATTTAAGATCTCAGTTTTGTGTTCTGTACACACATGAACTCCACAGACCAAGATAGTAGACAAACGACTTCCCCCTTGGAGGCTTCAAAAAATGAAACACCATCTTGATAGACTTTCCTGAACATATTTGACACTAGGTGGCGTTAAAAGCATCTCAAGTGGGTAGAATCGAATTTGTTTACATTGTGTTGTGTTGCATTTTGAAGTTCATAATTTTGTATTTGTGATTTCCAAATACTTTTATTATTGTAAAATGCCAAAATCATGTTTTTGTCCTGGCTGTAAAAGCGACTATAAATCAGATATCGATCGAAGAAAGAATTATGGGGAAAAACTACCAAATTTGTTTTGTGCACCAAAGGTATTGTCTGTAAAGACAATGTGCAAAATATGATTCATCTACTTCTATTTTCGATTAATAATTTTTATCTTAAGTTAAATTCATGCTATATAATGAACAAAATCTATGCATTTGTATTATTTTTTCCAATCTGGCCTTTTCAATTTTTACAACTTTTACATGGATGTTAAGTGATACCTATGCATTAAAAATATTGAATAGTATATTATTTCATCTGCATGATTTATTTCATAATTTGATAATTATTGTACTTTGAAGTATTTTTATATGCTTATAAATGCTAAAAATATAAAGCCATTTCAAATATATGCATGATTTATTTAAGGAAATTATTATTGTTTTTATTTCTATTATATTTATTTTCATGTTTAATATATTATCATATATATGATCTTGAATAACAAATTTAACATATTTTTGTATTCTTTTTGTATTTATATTGAATTTGATCTTGCTAATTTTACTTTGCATTAAATTAACTAAATTTTTAAATTATTCCTTTTTGTGTAAGACTACATATTTTTGGTTATTTAATCATTATTTTCTTTTTGCAGAATCTAACTCAACTCATTGTTAAGCAGAAATTGATACACAATGCAATAGTAAATGAAATTTTCATGACAAACATTCATAATTTGACATTGTTGTATGCATTGAACCCTATATCCCATTTAACTAAATGACCTATTTTTCATGAGTTGCTGTAATTTTTAAAAAGTGACTCACTGAAGTAGGATATTTGGTTTGTAATTCATATAAAATGAAGCAAAAATTTAGTTTGTTTTATGTTACTGCTTTCTTTTTAAAGAAGTGTAAATTTAGATTTTATTATGTCATTTAGGAAAAATAATGAAAAATTGGAAAGCTTATTGTAGTTGATGTATTCTTTTTAGACTTTTCTCAAAAAAATACTTCCAGAATCTAGAAGTAAATAGTTCTTACATGAAATTTTAAGAAATGCTATATTTAGATAATTTTTTAATGACATAACACAGTTATTGGTTATAAGAAATTACTTTGAAGAATATTTAATTTTCAATAAAAAATTAATTACAATAAAATGTAATTACATACCAAAATATTTTTATAGCTTTAACTAAGAATAAAAGAAGTTAAAATTAAAATAACAAAAAATTTAATATTAAAATTATTTTCTATAAAAATCATTAGAATAATTGAGTTGATATGTAAAACATAAATATATAATCGATTCAAATGAGATTAGTTTCAATATTATAACTTCATTTGTATAAAAAATATTAAAAGATAATTATTTGATTTCTAATTCAAAGATATTGAATTTTAAATTAATTATTCTAAAATAATTTAAAATTCAATTTCTTTGAAATTTAAATTCTAAAATTACAATTAATGGTAAAATGCATTAAAATAATGTATCAATCAAAATGTCTTTCAACTCTATAAACTATCTATTATGTGGTTAAGTTTAGAAAAATTTAAAATAAATAATCGAGGTAAAACATCAAAAAAGAATTATAACAATTCAAATAATATTGGAAATAGATGCAATGAATTTTCTGAATTAAATTGTTCGCAAAATTGAAAGTAAAATTGGTTCCATTCTGCATAACACCAAAAAATAAAATGTTAGAATTTGTATTTCCCTTATCATTTTTTTTACCATAATCAATGACAGATTAATAATCAATATATTTATCATGTAAATTCAACTGTTTCATATTACTTGAAGTTTCATTTAATTAATATTAAAATATTTTTATTCCCATAGTGATCAATGCATTTCCCACTACGATAGAATTTGAACGCATCGGTCACGCCATCTAGCGGCATTTCAAATTTCGTCGTGCCGTTATTTTTGCAAGATGTTCGTCTTAAATATTGGTCTGTAATGAACACTGTTGTTCAGAGATAGAAAATAGATCAAGTTGAGTAACAGAAAACCGAACTGTAACTGTTGTTTTGTATTTGTAATTTTGTTTTTTAATGTTGAGTTTTTACTCTGCGCATTTCTTTGTTAAATAAAATTGCTTACTTCAAAAGTCTAGTTTCATTATAGAACTGCCAGTTCTACTCACACTGTAATCCATAATTTAAATTTACTGTTATTATACACTGCATTTCCAATGCAAATGTTGTAATGATGTTAACAAACTAAAAGAAAAGGTAAATGGATTATTAAGAAGAAATAAACACTTTAAATCCAAAATAAATTTATCCAAAAAAAGTAAGTGCAAGAGGTACAGATATATGCTTTTCATGCAACATAAGCCCGAATTTCATTGAAAATGATGCACTAGCTTTACTTTTCTTGCAAAAGAGTTCATACTTAATTTTCAAGTGCGTTATTTGAATACTTCATGAGTAATTGGAAGATTTCCTAAATTTGTAATTAAAAAAACTTACCTTCATTCTTCACTGACAAATCCTAAATTCCTTCAACGTTACTGCCAGACTCTGTACTAATGTTAAGCTTTTATTATCCTCTGCATGAATTATTCACTGAAGAGATAGTAGGGATTCATTAACTCGGACAAAAAAAGCGATTCCAGAAGTTGTAAACTGGCTCAGATCTATTGTCCCTATCTTGCTAGTGGTGTGACTAGTTCTGACGAAAGAAGCAATCTATTCCTCAATTTCATGTAATTAACATACTATGTCCAATTGTGCGCAAAACACTAATTTAACAACAGGCTAGAAACTGTTTTATTGGCGAATAAATTTCTTTTAATAGGGTTGTCAAATGTAGATTATTTAATGGTTATAATACAAAAAGAAGATATCAGTCTCATTAATTCTAAAGCTGGAAGATATCTCAGATAAAGCAAAGTTAATATTTTACAAGGTTATAAGGAAGAATAATCGCGACTCACAATTATAGATAAAATTTAGCAATTTACTAAACGCAGAGGCAGTTAAAGTACAAATATACAAAATCGAATGTCGAAAATATATAAAATGGAAATTTTCTCACTTGAAGTATACCATAGAAACACAAACATTAAAAGGAGAACTTGAAATTACATATAAACTAATTGAATATAAAATAGAATAAAGGGCCAATATAGTTAGCTTTGTCAGGGGATGCTGAATATGTTGGCATAAAGTATGATTGTTTTGCAATGACTAATGACAACTGTCAAAATTAGCCACTACACAACCAAAATACATTATTTATATGGTTTTAGGATGCACTGGCTTAATTTTGACGACTAGTTATCAAAGAAAGGCAATAGTACAAGCAACACATGTATTGACGATGTTTGAATGAGTTTGCCCTACGTAAATGCTGCATTAAGAAGGATAGAACACAACAATCAGCCTTAACACAAGAAATGATATAGTTTTTGCTCAGAATAGATGACGATATACTATTTTATGATGTACTGTCAAATCTGAAATCTGAGCTATGGCTACTGTCAAATCTGAGCTATGGCTACTGTCAAATCTGAGGTATGGCTACCGTTCTGATATCCCATGCTGTTGTTGTTGTTGTCGTGTGCCAGCCAGGCTGGCAATATGGGGTGCGCTGCTCCACTTTTCCAACTGAACCATATTTGGTGTGGAGTCCGACTTCCTCAGTACACACATGCCACAGGTACCCGTTTATAGGGTAGGCAACCATTCACACACAAAGAAAGGACAAAGACAAGAAAGAGAGAAAGTACATCCATGCCCGAGCCAGGATTCGAACCCAGGTCCCACCCATCTGTAGTCATGTACGCTAACCACTAGACAGGTAGGGCGGCATCCCATGCTGTTACAAACGACATATCATCGGTACAGAGGCTTGTCTCGCCAAAACCTTATTTAATGATTTAGTATACATGATGTGTTTCTATGATTCTATAAGGTAGTGAACGTAACAGGTTTGTTAGTGGCTACTGCTATTTCATATGAACTTCATGAACTCATCTTGCATTAGGCTACGATTTGACCTCGATCAAAGTCACTTAAATTTACTTTCTCCCAACATGATACATAGCAACTTTCTTAACACAAAACAACGTTCAAATACAGTTTCTTCATAAGAATACTGCGAAATCTTATACATTGTAGGTGTCACAACAATCATTTGTTTCGTATAAAATCAAAGAAGTGTATTTGTTTATCACCGCATTTTATGTTTGTCATGAGAATTTCACATGTGTAATGCATATTTTCCTCATGTATCTATTTTTGAGACTAGCAGTTTATGTAACTTGAAATAAAAAAATTAATAAATATCAATGCAATTTTAGTATGAACGTCTCACTACAACAATTTGTAAGTATAGTTTAAAAAAAAAAAAAAAAAAAAAAAAAAACACGTGCAGAGTCAATGATGGAAATAATTGCAAATATACTTTTACTTATTGATAATGTGAGTTATATTTGTTTGGGTATTGGAAATAACTTTATAGAAGTATGATATCAATTAAAAGAAGTGTTTCATATGGTTAATAAACATAGAATTTTACTACGATTTAATTTTATTTCAAATTTATAAATAAAACATATATTACCATTTATTATTTATAACTGGTTCATATGAAAATTACTTGTTTACATTAAAAAAGACATTTTTTAATATCGGTTTGGAACATTTCATAGATTTAAAGTACAAAAAAATCAATGAGTATCTTGTGAAGTGTATCTTTATAAAGTATTTCTTTATAAAATATTGATATTTTTTCATATTAAAGCTACCGAAAAAACTAGAGTGTAAAGAAATATTACACAATTTGTTATATTAAACACTTAAACTATTTTTAACCGTTTGAGTGCTGAAGAGTTTTCTTATATATAAACATAACATACCAAGCGAGGCGCGATATCGCTTCGCCGCACTCAAACGGTTAAAGTTCTTAAAATTATTTTTAAAAATATCCAGATATAATTAGTTCTACTTGGTTTTTTTTTGTGTAATCTTTTTTCAAACTATTTAAAAATTTGGCATTTCGTATCTGGATCCGAGGTAAATAATTGCCACAAAAATTATGTGACTATTATACGAAAAAAAGACACACTTTATTTTTCGTTGTGTTATATTTTATATTGAAGTATTTTTTAACATGATATATTCTGTTCATTTTCTTTTATCTTATTACACGAAATATGTATTTTTTTTAAACATTTTTTCGCCAAAAGTTGCGCATATGGCATATTTTTATATTTTATTAAAATTATTAATCTGCTTTTAATATTTGATGGAGATAGATGCCATGTAATAGCTTGAGTACCCGCAATATAAATGAAATCAAAGAACTTATTAAAATTGCATACATTATTTCAATATTTATACGATATTATAATGGAATGTATGTGTGTGTATGCACATACACATTAAAAAATTTTAAACTATCAAAACTTTTATTAAGAGTTTATTTGAAAATATTTTGCTTATTTTATTAAAAAAATAAGCAAATTTTAATTTATAATTAGAAAATCATATATTCTTTTATGTATCATAAAATAACTTGATCTCCTATATTTATAAATACTTCTAATTTAATCGATTTGTTAAATACTTTTTGTTGTTTAAAATGCTTCAGAGTCAACAATATTGAGATATTCAGTCATAAACTTTTGAAAATAATTTCACGGATTGTGGTTTTGGTGAAGCTAAAGCAAATAAGCGCTCGAAAATAAAATTGACTTAAAATATGCTGAAAATAGTTTATTCATTTTTTGAATCTGTATTTATTCTTTCTAGTTATAATGCAAAAAAAAAAAAAAAAAAAAAAAAAATTATGATAGGGGCAGTCAATAGAAATAAGTTTTAAAGTAAATTTATGGGAAATATAACGCATGTATTTTTCAAGCATGTAAATAATTCACATTAGTTAAGAATTACATTTCTTGATTTATTTCATGAAACTACCATCACATGAAAACTATTAATATTAAGTAATTTATTTCAGAAATCATATTGATATTTTCAAGATCTTTTTTAACAGAAATTAAGTATTTTCTTCTATAATAGGTCTTAAATATTAATCATATATTTAGACTATGTTACTTGACCCTAAAATGCATGTTAAGAAGTGAATAATTTAGGCCTAAAATTCGATCACTTGTTTTTCTGTCTTTCAGAAAAATGGTTTCATTTATTTTAAGTCATATATTCTTTGTCATTTATTGTTTGTCATGAAACTAACTGATGTAATATCAAAATTTAAGCTTTTATAATCAAATGTAATTTTAAATAATTACTTTTTTCGTTTGAGGTTAAAACATTATAATTAAAAACTTGGTATTTTAATTATTAATGAAATTAGGTTTTCTTAATGATTATCGTTAATTATTAGCGTTCGAATCTCAATCACATTGAAAATATGGGGCTCGAAATGAAATATTTTATCAGAACATTTGGAGTGTAATGTAAAAAATCTTTTATTCAATACAAATATAAATAATTACGTCCACAATTTGTACGTTTCAAAATTAAACGTTTAGGTTCTGCGGGTAACTTTGAAACATTCATTTATCAATTATTGCCCATTCATTATGCATTTTTTTTTATCTTAAATGCTACCGTATATGACCAACAGCATTTTATCATTCTTTTTATCTATTATATGGTTAATTTCAATTTCAGTGCAAAGGAATTTGTGTGTCAATAATTTTGTTTAACTGTTGTGTGTAATGTTTTGTTACTGAACTGTTAAAATACATGTTCCAAAAACACATGAAATAATAAAATATGAGAGTAGATTAAATTATTACAGTTTATTGTGTTTTGATTAAAAACTATTAGCTATTAATATATGTACATATTAGAATTTTTAATGCTTTTACATCCCCTCACCTTAAATAAACAGCAGGTGCCTCAATTCGTATTATTACTAGAAAGAATTTCTTTAAGGGAAAAAGTATTTCTTTTTTAAAATTGCTTTCGTTAAGGATTTTGTGCTTTAACTTGGCCGCAAGCCACATAAAATAACTATTGGAGTTCTACACCTGCAGCTGTGATAATACTAGATAAAAGTGAAGAAATATCTAGAATACATTTTTTGCTTTCGTTTTAATAGAATAAAAGGAAAAATAATTTTTCTATAGCAATGTTGAAAGAATTCAAAATTGGCATTATTCTTCTTGGTTTAAATCTTACTACTTTGTTTCAATAGATTTTATCGCCATAAATGCTATCTATTTTTTTTACTTGTTGAACTGAAATTTTATTGCTACAGTCTTAGAAAAATGAAACTTTTTAGAATATAAAGGAAATGAGGATTTATATTATTTATATAGATATAAATCTGCATTTATTGCCATAGGTGTTATTGTGACAATATGTTTATCAAATGTGACATAATTTATTAAAAAGCAAATTTTAAATTCCGTTATTTAATCATATAGAAGTATTCAAACTTTTACAAAACATCTTAATTTTCTAATCAACTGTTTCCGAGTTTGAAATGCAAAATTGTTAAAGAATTTATTTAATTAAACATTTGAAAATTCAAATGTCTATTTATAGCAGAAACACGAATTTGCAAAATTTTCAATGAATTCAGAAATCCCATTTTGTTTTATATCAAAAAACAAATTTACTGCGGTCGCATCAAAATATTTAATCGCTACAAATATCTTTTGCATATATAATGGAATTTAAAAACTTTATTAAATATTATAGCAAATAAAATTTTAATTTAAAACAATAATAATAAAAATTTTAATCTTAAATTATTTTTTTCCAATCTTAAACTTTTTGAAATATTTGACACAATGTACTGTCACACATTTATTAAATGAGCATTATCTAAGCATTTTAATGAAAAAAATCAAACATAAGTGTAATAAATTAAGTAATTTGTGGTAATGATATATGCAATTAAATTTCTCTTCAAAGGTGTACATGACTACAATTTATCTTATTTTGCTTCAGCTTGAATATTTTACATATGAATTGCTTATTTTAGTGAGTGTCACTTTTTAAAATCTTGAATAACTGTAATTTCACGGAATAATAAATATTTTATTTTTAATACATTTCTCTCTATTAACTCTTTCTACTATACTTTAACTATTCCGATGGCTTAATTCCAATCAACCATGCCTATTTTCATGAAAAATTTTATTTGTACAATACTTTCCCTAATATTTCTCTAAAATATTTGAAAAATATTTTAAAAATCTACAGAATATTCTAAATTTTGCTTCATTAAATCTTTATATTAATCTTATTGGCCGGCATAATAATCCCAAAGTAGGGAACTTAATCGAAAGGTATTTTTATTAGTAACTATATATGTATTTTTAATTAGAAAGATACATTAATTACAATGATTCAATTCTACGTTAACACATTTGATGCAACTAACTACCTATTAATGGAAAATTTCATTTCATATCATTTCGTTTCAGAGAATCATTTTTTTTAACTATGCAAACTGCATGTTAACTGCATGTTACTGTTTTAAGGTTCTGTAATCATTGAAATTTTTTTTAATAAAATCCACATTTATCAACTATTCTCTATAATTTCAAAATAATTGGGTATTTATTTAAAGCATATTTTCGAACATTTCCTTCTACTCACTAGTTTATTTGAGATTGGAATTGAAATAAATATAATCCAAGTTTGTTATGGAATGTTTGAAACAAAGTGTTTTTAATTATAAAAATTGCTAAATTATATCGAATGTTTCTATGTACAGTTGTATACTATTTTTTGTTTTATGTAAACTTTTCATAACTTTAAATAAAATTTTATTAAAAATATGAGTTCTTTTTTTACATGCTTATAACATGAAAATTTTATTTAATTGGAAAAACTTATAGAAGGAAAACGGGGTTATATATATATATATATATATATATATATATATATATATATATATTAAACTCCTTATTTAAATTCTTGCAAATTATACTTTCACGATACTCTACTACAAATTATACTTTTAAAATATTCCAATATTTTACAGGATTTCATTCATGGATTAATTTTAGAACAATGTTCATTTTCAATTTGAAACAGAACTCATGTGTACAAATATGCTTTAAGAATGAAAACTATTTTATTATTTCAAATGACAATTTATAAAAGAAAACTTTTCTTTCACTTTTAAATTGAATAATTACTTTTTTGAAATTTTTCATAATGGAAAAGCGTTCTTTTCATGTATTGTCTTTAACACAGCAACATCGGTGATTCTGTTTACAGTGGTGCCAAGCCTGAGCAATGCGGAATGCCCCAGATTGGCACAACGTGATGTTTAGTGATGAATCCTACTTCATTTTGAGGTCATATGATAACCACGCACTGGTGAGGAGCTGCTCTGGTGAACGGTCACGCGACACATTGCCCACACAGCAGGCGTAATGGTCTGAGGGACCATAACTTATTATACTCAGTCTACTCTAGTTGAGGTACGTGGAACCTTTACAGGCAAGCGTTACGTTGATGATATTTTCGACCCCACGTGGATCCTTCCCTAAATAGACTTCCAGGCGTCATTTTCCAGCAAGTTAATGCTCGTCCGCATACAGCTCGAGTTTCAAGACTTCCTACGTCATATTCAGACTTTTCCACGGCCAACATGTTCTCCAGACTTGTTCCTCGATGTAGCATGTTTGGGACAAGCTAAAACGCCAAATGCTGCCGTGTCACTAGGTACATAATTTGGAGGTGGCTGTTCAAGATTCGTGGCACATCTGTCTCAAGACAACATCAGACGTCTGATGAATTCGATGCCGGACCGTGTTGCGGCATGTATTGCAGCAGAAGAGGTCCGACGAGCGAATGAGGTTTCCTTGTATTTATCTAATTACACACACTGTTTTTGTTTAATTGTCTTGATTTCGGGTGAATGTCTCATTTGTATCATCATCTATATTAAATTTCATTTCAATCCCATGTTCCTTTCTTGGTGTGCTATTTTCAATGTCCCTGAGTGATTACTGGAAGGGCTGCAAAGTAGAAATGAAAAATCAACAAGGTAACATAAATTATAATTTATCTATCAGAATATGGAAAAAATGAAACACAGTAAAAGAAAGATGTTCATACCATTTTAAACTCTTTACAATGTTATTTTAACCATTGAAATGTGATAATGGTACTTGTTTAAAAAATCTTGTTATAGGTGAAATTTTATTCCAGTTAATGAATTTAATTTTAGAAATCCAATAAGGATATGTAAATGATATAAGATATATTATGAAATTATATTATTTATTTATAATTTTTTTCCTAATTCAATGTCCCAGAATGTATATTTCGTATATATTTCGGAATGTGTATATATATATATATATATATATATATATTGTAAATAATATTGGGAACTTTTTTAAAATGAAGTTGGTACATGTTGTTCATCTCACAATATATTTTATATATCTATACTTATTCATATGGCCTATTATACAATAAAATAAAAGGAAACGAATTATTTTAAAAAATAATTCTTTACCTCTCAGCTTATAAATACCCTAATGGAAACAAAAATTATGACTATGGTACTAATAACGAATTGAATACGGAGATTTTCATGATAACGTTATTCTTATTGATGCCATAAATGCTTCCTGGAAAAATCAGTAATAATAGTAATACAGGTTTTTAATAATATTAAAAAAACAATTTATGTGGGTGGGATATTTTTTCACCTTTTAAAAGATTAATCTAACTAGAAGTTACATATCTCTCCAAAAACTGCTACTTATCAGATATAAGCAAATAAAATTATTATATTTGTTATCTGATTTTTTTTAGGTGAGTGGGTTACCAATAACCTTAATCTGTTAATAGCTAGAATTCCTTAGAAGATAAATTATAAAACAATTGCATACATGTGAGCTCTTGAGAAGTACATTTAAACATAAAAACTTAATAAGAAAAATAGAGAATCAAAATTTGTTTCTTTTATGATATTTAGGCTTTTATTCTTTCTCCTATAAATATGAATTAAAACTTAAAATTGCTTAATTTTTCTCCGTCACTTTAATTTAATTTTGTAAAATTTACTTCATCTGCATATAAGGTACTTTAATAAAAAAAAAATTTTTTTTCTCCCTTTCATTGTTTGAATATAAAAAATAAGGGTTAAAAGTTGGGTTTTTATTTTTAAATAGATTTATCATTCTATGCATAATAAAGATTTTTTTTAGCAATTGTCATAAAAAATATGATGAAAACTATATTATTAGTACACTTGAACTACTTAATCCCGGTATAAATATATGAGAAAAAATAATTATATGTAAGAAAATCCTGCCTAAAAGTATAAGTATGTGAAGAATATTTTGGAAAAGAGGCATTTATATGTACCCACTTACATAAAAATACATTAGTTTCAAATACGATCTTCCCCTGTTGAACCATTTCGAATTCAATTTCATGAATACAAAGACAAAATCCAATTTTGCTTATCACCACTAGCAATGTTAGATTTAATTGAAAAAGGCGAATACGAAAAAAATTATAAAAATGAAAATTCACAAGATATTTTTTATTGCTGGGTTGTTATAAAAATATGTGTGGTAATTTTTTAAGAAAACAAGATAAGAGAGTATATGTGTATTTATGTAGTATGGCTGAAATAATAAAATTTTCTTATTAATTAAAGAGAATCCATTTCTATATACGTTTCAGAACATCCTAGAATACTAGTATAATTTACTAGTATTCTAGGGTGTTCTGATACGTTATATGTAAAGGTATCTGGTGATAATTACATTAAACTGACAATGCATCATAATTTTAAATCCTTATACTTAATGATTGGAAGTTTTAAGCTGTTTTAAAGATTTTTTTAAATATTACCTTTTTGGAAGCTTTTCTTAGATAACGCTCTTTACTCATGAATTCTAAAGAAAGAAATCCAGAAAATTCCACAAATTCATCCTATGATGCTTATCATTCTCTAGAATCAAATCGGGGACCTTCTATCTTACAATAAGATATCATAAAATCAATGCGATAATAATACTCACATTAAAATATGTCTTTAATCAAGGTAATTAATTCAGCAAAAAAGGCATAACTTGAAGCTAAACTCGTTTCCAAATTTGAGAAACCTTAAAAATGTCTTGCATCCGCAGTGTAAATGTTATCTGAAGAATACCAATTTTAATACTAAACGTTTTTCAACTAATGTTAAAAAGAAAAACTGATTAACGAGTAGGCATTTAGAAAACGTGAATTTTATGACCTCTTAAAACGCAAATCGAAGCTTATTAGCTACTGTTAATTTTTATTAATGTAAAATTTCCATAAGCGCGTATGATGTATAATGCGTTTTGTTTTTGTGGGTAAAAATCTCACTACTTGTATAGGTCAAGTGGTAAAATATTTTCCTGAATTCAAGTAAATGAGAAAAGATAAATTTCTTTTGTATGCTCAGTCCAGAACTTTTAAGTATAAAACAAATTTGAATGTCTATATGACTTCAGAACCACACATTTTCAAGTAACTTTCGCATTCGTTTGTGGTCATGAGCAGCCATTTCGTCTTCGTTTTTTGCAAAAGTTTTGAAAATGGCAAAGCATCTCTAAAGGTGTGGTTATGAAGTAAACGGAAAAAATATTTTTTCTTGATAAAACGTATATTTCAGTACAGAGCATTTGTTACTACAAAATGTAGTAACTAGTGTCTACTACATTTTGTATAGTAACAAATGTTCTATAACCATCGAACATAGTATTTTTTTTTTCAACTCCATATTCCTAGTAATGCATTACATTGCATTACAATGTAAAATGCATTACATTTAATTTATCATACATATTCACTTAAATTATTTTTTAAAAAATATTCTCTTAACTAAATGATTTTTTAAATCAAAATCTATATTGTGTTTTATAAAGTTGAAACATTCTGTACTTGAATTTCCAACTTGTTGCTATTGAAGATGTGTAAACGTTATAAGTTTGTTGTTATACATGGAATAGTTATGTTTCGACATGATATCCATTTTAGAAAATATCCTTACAGTGGCTCTCAAAAGTGTTTGTACACTTTAAAATCTTGTAGAAAAGCACGGAATCGAATTCGAATATAAAGCCAATATTTTTTCATATCTTCTCCTTACCATTCTGAATAAACGAAAATTTTTGTTTTTTAATATTTACTTATTTTCTTTTTCTAAAATTGAAAATGCAAGGAATCATAGATAAAATACGTGACAAAAGTTATCGAACAAAGAAAAATTTTCGTAAATCTTCATACTAAAAATATCGTCTGGCCCGTTTTCTTATTTTTTGCATTTTGGTAATGTTTAATAAACCACTTGACTTTATCCTTTGCTCTATTTTACTCCGTTATATTTTATATAATATTTAAAATTCCAACTGATTTTATGGAATATGATCAATATTGAATTTGATCCAAAAAACTTAAATTAGATTCAGACATAGCATTTGAGTTTTCATTACAGTGGCTTGAAAGGTATCTATCATATTTTTGATCTTAAATTTTTTAAATCTTTCAAAATCAGTATACATTTCTTATTTTTTTTCAATATATGTTTTGCTAATAGGCTTCATCAACTCTTCGTGGCTAAGTTTTATTCCAAGAAATTTTCCTCAAATAGGTTTTTTTTTTTTTTTTCAATTTTACTATAAAAATATCACAAATCCTATTTTTGTTATTATCATTTTTATGAAAATTAAATATTTCTACAATTATTCACCAACAATCAACAAGAAATAGGGGTTTCAGTTTTGTATTCTGTATAAACGTATCAAGGATGGATTCTTGGGAGTTCTGTCAATTTTCCCTCTTGACAGATGTGAACAACAGCCTATTATCACTGAAAAGTCTTGAAATGCAATAATACACAATAGATGCTATACATCCTCTCAACTCTTGGCTATTTGGCTGTTAATTGGGCATATTTAAATATAATTGCTCGAAAAAAATTATGGCAAGCTATATTCTAAAATTTAGGCTGAATTTAATCAACAGTCAAATATGATAGTTAAATTAATAATTATATAATATTATTTAGTATTTGTACACTTATTTTTTAAAATGAGATGCAATCTAAATTGAAGTTAATGGAATTGGTTAGTAAAGGTGTAATAAATTCAGTCCAGTTTTTGTTATAAGCCAAATTTCTTAAATAACACAATCTTAATTTATTTAACTAATTAAAATATACCAAGAAAATTTTAAGAAAAAATGATTTGAGAGTTAAAATATTATATATATATATATATATATATATATATATATATATATATATATATATATATATAGGGTGATTCTAAATTGCTTTTACAAATTAAGAGGCGTGATAGTACCCATTCACGAATTTATCGTATGCAAATTACCACAGAAGAAGAGCGACACGTGCAGTCAACATATTTGATCTGACAACAATCCCCACTGAAAAACCCCTCGTAGACTCAAAAACTTTCCATGAACATCTGGCATGTATATTTGGTGGTTACCTAATAGTTCCTTTTGTCTTGTCAGACCGTTTGATCGGTGCAACATACCGTATCTTTTTGGAACAAGTTCTTTACAGTTTATTGCAGTCTGTTCCACTCCCTATTCAGAGAGACATGTGGTTTATGCTAGATGGATCCCATCATGTTCCGTAACTTTTTGAATGCCACATATCCCGCACGTAGGATTGGACGTAGCTGACCTGCGGTTTGGCCTCCTCGCTCAACGGACCTCAACCCACTGGACTTTTTCTTCTGGGAGCATATGAAATCTTCAGTGTACGAGACGCCTGTGGACTCAGCTGAAGATCTCGTGGCTAGGATCGTTGTTGCTTGGGACAAAACTAATACGACATCAGGAATCCTTAAGAAGGTGCGCCAAATGTTCCTTTGCCGGTGTCAACTGTGTAACGACACACGTGGTCGGCATTTTGAGCATTTGCTGCGAGGTTTTCACTAAACAATAAATATGATAGTGAAAACTTTTGGTATATTCATTCGGTTACCCAACACTGTTGTAAGTTCCGATGGGAACTCTTTTCTGCCTCTCAGTGTGGAATGTGACCCTATGTTCCAAAGTAATTATTGCTTGTGAGGATAAGTACGTTCACCCTTCTTAATTTGTAGAAGCAATTTAGAATTACCATATGTAAATATATATATACATATATATATGCGTGTACTTTTAATTTATTTATTCAGCGTTAAATAGCTATCACACTTCTATCGTAATGGATTGTATCTATAATAATAGTAGCAGTTTCTCTCATTATTTAAAATGTGAAGAAAAATTATGGAAATATTTATTTTTTATATAGAAGAAGGAGTATAAACTTTATATAAAAAGTATATTATGTAATATAAATTCAATATTAAATATTTTATAATTAGATAAATTCCTTAAATATAATCTATTTTGTAACACAAAATAATATTTTATATAAAAGTGAAAGAGTCTTATAATAATAAAATCAATTCTTTTACATGATACTTCAAATACTTTTAAATAAGGCTTTTATATACAAGCATTGCTTAAAAAAACTGAACCATAAAAATTTTGAAATGTTTATGAAAACTTTATTATTGATGACGGTGAAAATGTAGTTGAATTTATTTCTATACAAACATTTCTAAAATAATTGTTAACTTTTATCAACTCCAGTTTGGTTAAAATAGTTATGAAAGAAAACTAGTTAATTTAAATTGTAAAGACGTGCATTATATATTCTGGCAAGTTGAAATGCTTTTAATAAGTAGAGTAACACACTCATATTATTAACGAATTGCATTATTATATACAATAATGACGGAAAAAGTTTTAAAAACCGAACCCCCCTTTTAAGTAATATCATTATCAAATCGTTATCTTGCTCATCTCCCAAACTGAAAGAAGACAATTTGCTAACGGACTTTAATTGGCAATTAGAAATATATTCGATTGTTTTGGGTAACGCGTTTTAATGGGTTTAAGTAGTGTAAGCGAACCTACTATCATCGTGCCATGCTAATGACGTACTTAACCATGACAATAAACAGGTCTGTCAGACATCATCCCAAGCAATTAAAACTAAATGCAATTAAGAACGTTTCTTAACATGAAAGTTGAGGATATAGTCATTTAAATAAAGTAATTGTGTCAAATAAACTTCTTTAATGATTATTTGAATTAAAGGTGTTTTTAAAAACCACAACGGGGAAATTCGGAGAGTTAAAAATAAATTGAAAACACAGAATATATCATAGCTTTCAAGAAATATCTATTATAACTCACAGCACTCTATTAAATTATAAAGATTAATCATATTTCTAGTATATACATGTAGAAACAATTATGATTGATTGATTTATAAAACTTGAATGACACAGTTTTAAACAATCTTGTAAAATTTTGTTTTTATGAATTATTTATTTAGATAATTTCTGAGAGTCCTTATAAAGGAGTGCACAGCCTGTTAAAGCAGTTTAATAGAATTAATTTTGTGTAAACACCAATTATTTAAAATTAGAAAAATGAGAATAATCAAGCAAGAAAAATATCTTTAAAATAACATAACATAAGTACTTCATAACTTATAAAGTATATCTCAGTGAAATTACACAAGAAATTACATTATGTTGAAACTTAAAAAATATTTTATATTGCTCTAGTATTAAGTATAGAAAACATTTAAAAATTTACATTTTAAAGTCCATGGTAAAAGTGATATGAAAACCGAAGTGATTTTTGATTTCATTGAATTGGCTGATTAGGAAAGTTACACGATTTGTTTTATGCAGTTACAAAGAAAACTTTCAAAAAAATTATTTTTCCCACTTATAAAAAATATATTTTATAATAAATAATATATTTTATAATTTTATAAAAATATATTTTATAATTATTATATATAAAGGTCATGTTACATTTCCTCGCTAACTGTAGTCAAAGAGTGCATAATTTCATTCATTATGCGTCGTAAGAAGCTTAGAATGTATCCTGAGTTCAAACTTATGGTACATGTACATGTGACGCTCAGAGAAACAGTGATGTGAATCAAACAGAAAGACAAAGTGTTTAATAATATAAAAAGGTTCACAAATTAAGGAGAAAAGAGAAAAATTATGAGAAAACAACAGAATGAATTAGCAGGATAGAGAAAAATGCTATCTAAGAAAACGCAAAGGAAGGGCAGAAACTAATGTGCTCAATGTTTCCTTGGTTTACAGAAAATAGTTTGAAAATAAACATAGTTTCTAAAAAACTATGATTTATATTAATGCAAGCATTTTAGAGTTATCTTCGTGTATTATGTTTAACAGATGATACTGTAAACAATATCATGACTTTAAGGGATGAATCAGAAGATGGAAATATATTTGCAAGTGTCATTTGCTTTGTCAAAAAGATCGGGACCCCTTATTATAACATTTCAATAAACAAGATGAGATTTTGGAATATAGGAATTGCACAGTCTAAGGATTAAATAACAACCGTTTACGATTGATGGACTGTGGTACGTGATCAATTTCAGAATGATCATCTGTGAAAAATGATAGTCAAATGGCGAAATCAAATAATGTATAAAACAGGTTCCAAAATCCACGTTTTTCTGTTTTACTGTTACTTATCAAAAGTGATTATTTGCTTGATGATCATTACAATGTATTCTATCAGCTTCAAATCCTTAGAAGCAGGATTTTATGGGTATCCGGAATCACAATTAAATGAGATGATTGGGGAAAAAAATGTGGTTTTTAGTATAAAACATAATTCAAGCTTCTGATGATTCAAATACACTTTTTAAATGTTAATCTCTAAAAAAAGCCATCTAACAAAGAAGTTATCTGAATAAAAGCTATCATATAAAAGAAGCCTCCTGTACTCTGTTCATATCTTCAGCAAGCTGCTCAAACAGACCCGAGTTAAGGTCGTGTGCTTTGATGTGATTAATCATCATTCAATACGCTGTTCATCCAGTGACTTGAATTATTCTGCTCTTTTGGTCCAAATCATCCTCCTTATATAGATGTCGCAAATAAATAAGTAGTATTGCTTTGTCGTTATTTGTAGTTTATTCAATCTGGAATGCATACATTGGTTATGTTTTAATCATCTTCAGCAATCGTGCCTCGAATACTTCGACTATTTTCTCAATGCACCAAGCCACAGAGCTAGGCGATAAAAGCACATATGCTTTGATATCATGTAGTGGACAACCTAATGGCCGAAGGCTGTTGCAAGACATTTTAGCATCCATCACGTAAATTGTTTTCGGAAAACATTTCATGGATAAATGTCCGTATTCTCGTGTCACAAGGGAGGATATCCGGAATACTTCTAACAACACACTCCAACAGACATTTATGCAAGAAGCAAAAGGGAAACATCCATTTTTCATTCTTCAACAGTGGCTAGGATCTAATGCTTCGAGGAGCGCTGTTCTACCACTAGGCCACGGTGAGTTTTTTAGGCATATAAGTTGTTCACGGAAAATATCTTTACTGAAATGCAAACTCAATTCTTCAGAGAAAATGAATAGCCTCTTAGCCTTAGCAAAACAGTTAACCAGCACATGATGTCCCCAAAGCCTTTTTCCTTATTGATGTAGTATGTCATAAATTTCTTTTTGTTCATTGTGTTCCCATTTGTTTTCTTTAAAAATGCTCTAGGGCCTCATCTTTCATTCTAGAGTGCTTTGCATTCAAGTGGTGAAGCAGTTTTACATGTTTCGTTTCCTCATTAGATTTTCCATACAGAAGGGTTTTGTTATGTGGGACTCACCTATTCCGATAAATCCATATTTCAAGTAGGACTCATGGTTTTGCCAGTTTAAAGTTAGCGTTTCTTTGATAATAAAGAGGTTTTTTATAATCTCTTTTCTGTGTCTTTTCTTTTTCATAAAGACACTTTCTAACGTCTGTTTCATGCTCATTTTTTGCTAATTTATGGGTTAAAGTTTTGCAAACACAATATACACTAACGACAAGCACAAGCTGTCACTCAACTCCAGACGTCATCAGAAACCTTTTTGGTGCGATTTTAGGTGGAGTCTTTCAGCTCCCGGTTAACCTCTCATCCATGGAAAATCGCATAAACCCAAGAAAATCACACCACAGTAAATAAATGGAAATACTTTAAATGTTCTTTGTGCCACCCACCGTGTTTGATCCATGGACCAATACCGGTCGGCTGTCTGGCCATTGGAGGCTACAGTTCAATACTTTCCAGGTTCAGCAGCAATTCTGTTTGTGTATACATCTTGAGAAAGGCAGAACTATGAAATTATCATTACCCTAAAAGTTTCAGCAAACAGAACATGTTTATAGTTAGTATATTCTTGACATTTGAAATTTTTATTTTCTAAGATAGTTCAACTATTAATTTTCTCCAATGCACCCCCTAAATGTTACTTTCTCATTTAACTCTTCTTAAAACTGATAGTGATTATCTGTTCATCTTTTCGCTAGACACGACCCGTCAACATTTTTGTGAAAGCACAGAAATCAACATAGACGATGTAAATTTTGCAACACAATCTGATATTATTTTATTCCTCGAAAGGCTGGAATATATTTTCCTGATAAAAACTTCATACTTTTCTATAGTGATTACCTTCTTGACAAAAACACCAACTTTTTACGTTAGAGCTATTTAGTTAAAGAAAACATAATAGATACTTTTTAGTATTTACTGTTCTCTTGCTCTCATTAAAAAATTATTTTGATATTCAACATTTTTATGAAGTTTTTTCTATTTTTTGATAGAAAATTCAGTTATGTAATAATTTCCTATATTAATATTCAAATTGCATAGATTGTATTTATTGCTAATAGAAGTTACTTTATAAATATCACTCCATTTCAAGTTTTCACACATGATTACATATAACGTAACATTCATAATAGGAATGAAGTCTGAAAAGGGAAGTAAACTTGATAAAGGACAAAACTGTATCGTTCAACATCTTTTCATCATTTCAAATGGGTAAAGTTGAAAATATTTTATGACACAAAAAAGAATTCCTTATCTCTTTTATTAAAATTTCTATATTTTTAAAAATATAAAAACTACTCTAAATTAAATTTTATTAAAATACTGTATTCTAAAATATTAAGGGTTTAAATCTACCATAAATCAAATTTATTGCATCATTTTACCCTCACTAATTTTATTTTAAATTCAAAAACATCATTTAAACTTTATTTTTTTAACTGAACATAATGGTTTTTATGTTGGAATTATGTAGTTGAAGAAAAAGAAATAGTCATTTTGATATTTACTTTCCTTTTGCTCTCATTAAGAAAATTATACTTAAGTCTAAGAATAAACAACATACTTCTCTCTTAAATTTCAGTATTCTTCACTTTAAGGACGTGTGTACCATAACTATAATCTTAACTAATAAATCATTAAGTGTTGATAAATTTGACTAGTTAACATTTTTAATCAGAAATATTGAAATTTTGAAATTTTTTTTTTATTGTAATCTCTTATTGCGATCTTATATCTATCTTTGCGATCCACCATTCAGCAATGATCTTAAAAGTAATACTTAATTCAGTGATTCTTTGACTGATTCTCACCTGATGTAAGGTTACTTTTGTGAATTATTTCCAAACTGCAAAACAAAGAGAAATCAAACGATATTAAAAAAAAAAAAAACAGATATAAGTGGCTCGTAATAGCTATGTATAGTAATTGATAGGAACTAAAATGTAATAAAATAGCAAAAAATTAAGATATATATTCAAAAACATATCCATATACTACTAATAAATTAAAAAATCATAAAATAATCAAAATGGGAATCATAAAATATTTTTATTACAGCACAGCCTATAAAGGTATTAGAAAAATCTCACACACACTCACACACTTTGTTGTACATCGTATAAATACTATGAAAAATGTAATATTTTTCTTTTTGCTACTATCATAATTTAAAGAATTAATTAAATGTCTTTTTTTACTATGTAAATACAGGTCTTCTTTTATTATGCGTCATTAACAAAACATTTAATGAAATATAACAAATTATATATATCTTTTTAACACAGTGCCATTTATATTTTTATGAAAATATTTAATGTTTTGTAATGAGTTTTAATTGCTTGTTGAATTATACTTCTCTAATTTATTACATTAAAGAAGACTTAGCAAAGTTTTTGAATAAACAAGAAGCTTTGAATTATATAAATGTACAGCATTAGAAAAACTTTTTTTTTTATCTGTTATTAATTCTAGACTTTTTTGCATCCAATACCTTTTTATTTAATTTTTAATTTGTAATGGGAATTTAGCTACTTAATTAGTATAATCACTTTAAGAGAGATGGAAAATGTGTAAAATTCCTCATTTTCGCAGAAAAAGTAGTGATGACATGAGAATAATCTCAGAAATTTAATAATCTTATTATATAGTCTGCTTGAAATTTTAGAGATTATTTTTTAAGTTGCTTGAAAGAAATTTTATGAAATGGAGAACTATTTGTATATGTTGGAAAACTATTAAGGAATTTTTTTAAGATCATGCCTTAACACAACATTTGATAATATAAAGAAGTTGAAATTAATTCTATTACAATAATATATACACTTTATTTTATTATAATAATATTTAGCAGCTCTTATAAATTGATATAAGTCAAACCACCATGCAATTTCGTATTTACTTTATGTTGCAGAACAAATGACAAGATAGACATTTAAGGAGACAACACATGTTATCACTTAAGTAAGTCAAGCAGAGATTTCATATACAATGTGCTTCCATTTTTCCTGTATTTATTAAAATCAAAGAAATTATATTTAGATAAGGGAACGTTATTTGCAGTATTTGTCATAGACTATCTATTTTAGTGGCTTTGATTTTAACTTCATAAATTAAAATGATTTTTAATGTAATTTGAGAATTATTCATAACTGAAGTCTGCTTTAAATGTAAAATTTCGCGATGGTAAGAAATGCCATTATTTGGTGTATTAGAATGAAATTTACGACTATGAAGAAATTTGTCTTCTGCGTTAATAATAAGAAATTAAATTAATGCAAAGTAATCACGAAAAAAATTTTCTAGAGAAGCATATAACAAAATTTACAGAAAAATAAAATTCGATTCGTTTTCCTGTTAGCTTTATTAAGTTCATGATTTAGTAAAGTTAATTGAGATTGTGCTTCAAAGTTGAAATTTTGATGTTAACTTGTATTGAAAACAGTTGCTAAAATAAATTCAAACTTCTCTGTTGTTCTTTTTTTTCTAATATTTTAAGAGTTTTATCGTACGTATAAAAA